>JANHFX010000451.1:65267-105798 GCA_027560015.1 Chloroceryle amazona | reverse complement strand
GAGAAGGAGACTCCACAACCTCTCTGGGCAGCCTGGTCCAGGCTCTGTCACTCTCACAGTGAAGAAGTTTTTCCTCAAATGAGAACACTGAAAGTTCCACATGTTCCCTTTGCCACCCATCCTATCACAGGACACAACTGAAAAGAGACCAACCCCTTCTACTTGATACTCGCTGTTCAGATAGAGAGGGGATCTTATTAATGTTTACAACTTTCTTCTCCAGATTAAATGACCCTAGGTCTCTCAGCCTTTCCTCATAAGAGAGAAGTTCCAATCCCTTCATCGTCCGCATAGCTTCCGTTGGACTCTCTCTAATAATTCCCTGTCCCTCTTGAACTGGGGAGACCAGAACTGGACACAGTACTCCAAATGTGGTCTCACTGGGGCAGAGTAGAGGGGGAGGAGAACCTCCCTCAACCTGCTGGACATACTCTTATTAATGCACCCCAGGATACCTTCTTGGCACAAGGGCACATTGCTGTTCCAGAGGTAACTTGCTGTCCACCAGGACTCCAATGTCCTCCTTGGTGGAGCTGCTTTTTAGAAGATCAACCTCCAACCAGTACCGGTGTCTGTTGGTGTTCCTGCTCAGGGGCAGGATTCTACGCTTGCCTTTGTTGAACTTCATTTGGTTTCCCTTTGCCCTGCTCTCTGTCCAGATCCTGCTGAATGGTAGCACAGCCATTCCTCTTCTGATACTGAATGTACTGAAAAGGTGTTACAAAAAGTATTTCTGGGTGGAATCCAATCCTACTAAGTCATTTAATTGGAAACAATCTGTAAACAAGCTTTTTCTTTTTTTGATAGCAAAGTTTTGTTTCTTTTCCGGAAGAGAAGAGTGTTTTGTTACTTCTCCCACGCACCATCACCACTTTCCAAAATAATGTTTCCCCTAGCAGTGATTAGAGATCCATCCTGAGCACCTCAGGGTTTAGGCTTGCTTTATTTCAGTTGGACTCACTCTGCAAATTGGGTATTGTCTTTTGCTTTATTGAGAAAGCTTCTAAGAAAAAATAGTTGCTTTTTTTTTTTCCATGTCGTACATCTCTTCATCTTGAGTAAATACAGGAAGAACATCAATGTGTGACCTTCAGTTCCGCTGTTACTTGGTAGAACTGCTCACAGCACTGAAAACACTTCAGTGAGGAGCTGCAGAGGGTGTCATATCAACAACTGAAAAGTGTAAACTGAAGTGTGGCACTTTGGAACTGAAAGTTAAACTTTGCCTTCACTTTTACATGCTATAAAAGCCTCTTGTCAGAGGAAATAGAATAGTCTTAATTTCTCCTCTGCATCCAGTGTTGGGTGGTTCATCTTATGTTAGCTGAACAGGTCTCCAGTTTACTTTCAGAATTGGAAGAGCTGCAGATACAATAACTTTAAAACGTGTCCAAAACAGCAATGGAAAACTTTTGCTCCCCAACCTTCTCAGCCTAGAAGGTGCTGCTCACATTCACTGTCATGTTCCATAAAGTATGCGACACCCCGTGGATGTCTGATGATTAAGGAATGGTGGTGCCTTCCTTCCACTGTGTGCTTTTATCCTAATTCCTGTAGGAATTTTGCCTAAGCCAGTTCTACCTAAAATTGTCAGTAAACCCAAACTTCATTTAAGCTGTACTACTGCTTGATGAAGCTAGACTAATTACTCTAGTGCCAGTATTTGGTCATGGATTGTCCTACGGGTTGAGTTTGTCCTTCAATAAACATCTAAAGGTTATTGTAGCAAAGAACTCTTTTTTTGTCACAGATAGTTGCAGGGTGAGTAATGGTCTGTAGTCTTGTTAAATCTTTATTTCTAGGGAGAAGGATGGGAAGGAACTGGATGTATTCCTGAAGCTTTTCAGCTGACATATAAAGATAAGGAGCAGTAAGATTTAAGCTCTTCTCATAGGCTTCCTGAGTTTGCAACTCAGCCACGATCTGTTGTCCTTGCTGCTACAGGGAGATAGGGGTAGGAATTGTATTCCTGAAATCCTAGTGTGTTAACTCACAGAGGGTTTTGTCCAGCCTGTGGCATGATGGTTGGTCAAGATAAGCTGAAGAATCGCACCAAAGATACTTTAGAGTAGAGCAGCCTTTTCACTGTGATCGTAAGGACTGATTCCCATACAGCAGCTTGCATTGCCCGTCAACTTGAACAGCAGCTTTTTGTCCATTCAGGAGTTTGACTGCAACAGTCTGGAATCGTACTGGCTGAGTTAAATGGCTGAATTAAAAGGTCTGTGGTTTATGGTTTATGTAGATGTACCTGTCAAAACGGAAGCATATGTGTGCTGGAGAGATCCAATGCAAGCCTTTACCAGAGGGTAGGGAGTTGTATCCCCTGGCACTCTTGGCAGTGCAGTGCTGAGTGGTGTGCTGCTTTTATCACGTGGCAAAGAAATGGGTATTTTGCACCCTAACCTGGTCTGGCTTGGAGGTGTGATGGGCAGACAGCTTTGGTGCCTGTCAGCTCAGTGTGTTCATCAACTAACTGTGGTTTTAGCAGAAGGTTGGCTTTTCTGTGTTTCTGAATCTATGCTTTTTAATATTAAGGTTGGTTTGGTTTGTGTGTTTTTTGCTCTAGTTATGATGGCAGGACTTAATGCCTGGGATTTTCTTACATAGAGGTAGGAGAATGTCATTGCATTGTTCTTGATCTGCCCTTGAGATGAGAGATTTTCACGTTTACACTTTTGTTTCTAAGTTCCTTCAGACACTTTGCTTTTACTTTTTTTTCCCCTACATATGTACACACTTTCATAGTGTATAATACACGTGTAATAAATGGATACGAGGTATCATTGTTGCTTGGGTAAGAAATTGCTCATTACTTGTTCTTACTTTCTTAGTTGTTTTGGGAGTTGTATAGGTTCTGGTTTGATGTGATACTGAACAAATTTCTTGCTGGTTTTGGGTGCACTGATGCAGTCTTACTGCCACAATCTGTGTGACTTGCACTGTCCAGGTGTGGTGCTTCAAGTGGCTTAGAGATACGAGTGGGGACAAGCTGTAATAAGAATTATCTGAAATCAAGAACAAGCACACCCTGGATACACAAAAAGGTCACGTTCATTTTTCTTACAGTATGAAATGGGAATAGCTGAGCAAGTTACTTGAATTGGCTGGAGGTGTGACTGAATTCCATGGCACCTTGCATCTTGTGGGAAGCTGTGGGCCAGGCAGCCTATCAATCAGCGAAGCTGCTGCTCTGAGCAGTGGTATATTGGGTGCTTTCTAGCAAATTTTTGTAGTAGAGAGGAGAGAGAAGGGGAAGTCATGTATATTTAGTATTTCAGTTAATACAGTGCATCTGATTAGAAGGTAATGCTCTTTGAATACTGCTTTTTGGGTTTACTGTCTTTGATTTATTTATTTTTAACCTAAGTTAGACTTCATCTAACTATTTCTGTTGTTCCTCTCCTCTAGTTAAACAACCACAATGCCCATTGAAAATCTGTACTAAGAAGGACTACTTCATAAGAGAAATTCTTTTACGAATGTTAACATTGTTTTTATGTTTCCTGATTAGATGCAAAGTAGAAAATAGTTTCAGTTTCTAAACTGACTGGAAAGTAGCAGTAGACTTCATAAAGTTGATATTGTAGAACAGTGATGAAAATAGCTGTAAGCATCTGCTCAGTACTTACCATGGAATCGTTTTGGTTGCAAGAGAACTTCAAGATCATCAAATCCAGGCATTGCCCAGCACTGCCAGGGTACCACTAAACCACGTCCCTCAGCACCACATCTCCATGGCTTTGAACCTTCTCCAGGGATGGGGACTCCACTGCCCTGGGCAGCCGGCTTCAGGGCTTCGCAACCCTTGTGGGGAAGAAATTTTTTCTAATATCCAGCTTAAATCTTAACTGGAGCAATTTGATGCTGTTTCCTCTTGTCCTGTCATCTGTTACTTGGGAGAACAGCCTGACCCCCACCTCACTGCTTCTTGCAGGGCTTTAGTTTAACAGTTTAAAGGCAAGTGTAAGAGGTGTCTTAAAGAAGAGCGAGGAAAGACATGAAAGTATAGTTAAGAGGTTCGTTAATGCTCTAATCAGACACCAGCATCACCTAAATAATGAATGTCAGATACTGACATAAGCAGGAGAGGATCGCAACCTGTTCTTTTCCAAGTCATGCAGGCTCTTAGCTGATGTGTGATACCCACCAGCCAACTTCTACTTAAAGAAAATACTGAAACAGAGAATTGCTTTTCTGAAACATTCATAGCTTGTCAAGTAAAGACAAAGGAAAAATAATGGGACTGTGTGCCAGTTGCTGACCCAGTGTGAGGTTCTTTAAAACTGAATGTCTATTTACTGAGCTGATAGAAATGAACTTGAGGACTTGTTGCACAGAAAGGTTGCAGTAATTCAAATATGTGATTTTTTTTTTAAAAAAAACAAACCTAAACAAAACACTGACGTTTATCCAGCATAAAAGAGCAATGCAGACCCTCCTGTTTAATTGAGATTTATCTCCATTTTTTAATTTTTATTTTTGAAATGTTAAAATCACTGTCAAGACACAATAAAATCAACCAGGGTTTGGGTTTAGGACTCTCAGGAATGAGTAAAATTAATCAAAAAAAGGGAAAAAAATCCTCAAATTAGAAACTACGTATTTGAAACTGGTTATAAGGTGGGACCATCCTTAGGTATGTATTTATGAGTACAGGGGTGTCTGAAATACTAGCTTAAGGATTTTTACAGTCAAATATCTTAACTTTCTTTACTCACGTAGCTGTGAAGGCTTGTGCATCTTGAGGAGAATGAGAAATAAAACCAGCTTTAAAACTTGTGCTCACATCTCTTCTGTCTTCCTTCAGAGTGATCCTGGGCAATACAGAGAAGTTTGTATGAACACGCTGCATTTGAAGGTGTAAAAAGAAAAGGGCAGGTGGGAGGTAGAAAAAGAAACCTCAGCTTCCAATGATTTTAAGTGTGTTTGCCCACAGCGTGTGTTTGTGGAGCTATGTGAGCTGTTGATATGATACAAGGATTTATTTGAATGCTTTTTTAGAAAAGAATGAGTCACCGGTGCCTTAAGCCAGGCAGTATTTTCCTGTTTAGTGATAGGAACATAAGAATTTGAGTGAGCTTCAAGTCTTCGCAGTAACACTCTATTCTGGGGAGTGGGAGCTGTTCCCTTTCTCTAGTGTGGATGTTACCTGGACAGACAATATGACCAGTATTGTGAATTTTTTTATTTCCATCTCTGTGCTGTAAGTGATTCTTCAGTCCTGAAATAATCCTACGAAGCAGGAGTTCATCTGTAACTTTTTGTAGCTTATTGCCATAAAATTCTTGGAGACAATATTTTTCCTTCTTTTTGTTAGACTTTCTTCACTCTTTATATCCCATCTCTACTCCATTTATTAACACTCCTCCAGGGAATGGAAATAAAGACCCTGCCTTGTTCCTTTCCTTCAATGGGAAAAATACTTCTTGGAACAGGCAGGAGATAGGACATAAGCTGTTGCCCTTCTGTTCTTGCAAGGACAGCAGTTACCTTACAGGAACGCAATAAAGTCACTCATAAAATGTGTCCTTTGTGACCCACTGTGCAGTTTTTTACATGTTTGCAGGACCCATTCTTTTCAGGTGTTGAACACTTCCTCCTTCCTTAGCTGTGTGCACCCAAGTATTCAGTGCTTATCACCTGACCGCAAATTCGCTTGTACGTCCAAACCTGCTGTTCTCCGGGAAATCCATAGGTGCTGTGGTCGCTGCTTTGCAAGACCGAGGCCATCCTGAAGAAGGGTGGATCCTGAACACTTCATGTTGTTGATAGGTTAATTATGGCAGATGTTTTCTTTGCCGTTGATGGTACAGTGTAATTTGGCACTGAATTTTAAGATGGACTGTTATTTCTGGCTTTGATTACTACTTTTTTGTGTTCTTTTCTCTTTCCCCTGACTCTGTTCAGGACACAGAGTTGATGTTTGTTTTATCGCTGTGAACTGTTTTGTTTAGCGTGTGAGAGTAGATTACATAAATGTTACAATAACTTCATTTCCAAGTTCAGAGCTTTCTGTCAAAACAGCATGTTCTTAGGAATATTCCCAACATAATTTGTTATATCTCTCTTGAATCTTAATTTTGTTGCATTAAAACAAAACAATCAAGGAATTTTAGGCTGTCCTGCAGGATGACCTGGAAGAAATGACAAACCCCATCCAAAAGAATTTCTCTGTAAATACCTTACGTGTACCTTTGTTAAATGCCTTACAAAACAAATTAAAACATCAAGGTAAATCTGTAAGTTTAGGGCTGAATTGAATATACACTGTGAAGCATTATATTAGCCTTTTTAAACTGAACTCTGAAAGAACAAATCCAGTTCTAAAATTACACCTGGCTGACAAGGAATAAAGTGTTGGTGTTTGTTTTTTTCCTGGGTATTTAATCTGATTTATAAAAGCCACAACTTTGAATTCACTTTTTTTTTTAATATAGGCTATTCTACAGGTGACAGAAGATTAAATTATCAAAGACTAGTGACACTAGTGAAATACTTCAAAAAAATTTAAAAATTCTTCTCACTTTAAATACTGTTAAAATAAGTGAATTTCTATGTGCAAGGGAAGATGGATGAGATGTTTTTAGCAAAGAACCCGATACATCATAAATGTTAATAAAACCCAAGGTTTTGTTTAGTTGTGGTATCTGTTGTCTTTGTCTCTGAAATCTTTGAGCTGTGAGTTTATGTTAATCAAAAAAAAAAAAGACCTTCAGTTGTCTAGTTAAAATACAATCTTGAGCACAAGTTGGGATGAGGAAAGCCTTCCACAGCTTGAGTTGGCCATAGAAACTGCAACTTCAGTGAAAAAATACTGAAAGCAATGCAGCTTTTTTACCTTCAGTAAGAGCACGGTACAAGAATAGTTAAAATGAGTAAATTGGAGTAGACTGTACTGCCACTTCTGCAATGATGAAACATGCCGGTCTCTGTTCCTCAAGGAGTTTTTGTCTTACAGAAACGTGCTTTTTGTGTGTATCTCACTTTTGCTATGAAGTACAGCACTGAAACAGCCTGTGCAGCTGAAGTTCTTGCTGTGAAAAAATCCATTTTTCACTAGAAAAGTGGAATGAGGGATGTTTTCAGTCTATTAATTGACCTCTTAAATGAGGAATTAGTGTTGCGTGTTAATGAATTTGCTTTTTCTTCATAAAACTTCCTAAATGTGTAACCTTGTAAGTTAATGAAAGATGGTGCCTTGGGGGTGTTTGTTTAGGGGGTTGGCCTTTTCTTTACTTGAAGGGATAATCTGCAGTGTCTCATCTAGTATGCTGCTCTGTACTCCCAGCTATATTAGCAAAATATTCCTCTGCGCACTCTTTAAAGTGGGAAAATGAATTTCCTTCTGGAGTGTGAAAATAATCTGCAGTTTATTGCTAAGGAGCAAATCTTGTTAACTCTTAATGTCCTAAGTTTTACATTTGCCTGTAGAGAAGCATTGGCATTACATCTACCAAGGCCCAGCAGCAGAGCCAGATGTACCCTGTGCCCCACAGGACATTTGTCCAGGTGGAGCAAGAAGGTGCTTGAAGCCTGAAAAGCTCTGCTTTTGGCTCTTTGCTTCTCTTAGTAGCTCTTTTTGGTGTCCATCATTCCTCTGAGTAGTGTTGCCTTTAACAGAAGAATATAGCTGCATTTTAAGTGAGTTCTTCCCTTCGACCTGTCATCTGTGAAGCTCACTTCACTCAGTGAAATAACCTGCAGCTGGTAAAAATGTAATGGAATCCTGTTTCAGATAAATGCGGAGCGTCTTTAAAACCATACTCTGACATTTACAAAATGCTTGGAATTATTAGAGGTTAGATGAGTTCATGGGGCCGGGCCCAGTTCAAATTAACCTTTTTCCCTTACAACGCATTGTTCTATCATATTCAGATGGTCTCTGGCTGTTACTTGTAACAGGTAAAGTGTTCTACCACCTTTTTAAATTCTGTTTCCTGGCTGAAGGCTGTAGATGGTGCCATGATAGTTAACTATCAGGTGCTTTGTTGATTTTTGGTGCAAATCACAGGTGCTCAGCACCCCCTGCCCTGTATCAGATGCAAACAAACAGGCACTTGTCTGTCCTGGGTCTCAGGAATTTCATCAACTTCTGCCCCTGTCCAAATTACTGAAATCAAGAATTTTGCTGGTAAGAATGTCTTCAGTGGTAAAGCCTGCTCTAGTACCAGAAATAGTGCGAACGTGTCCACTATTTCATATATAAGCTTCCCATACATTTTGCAATACTGTCAAGGTGCATTTTGCAAAACAGAGCTTGAGGGCATTTATTTATTTAATTAAATGTTTGTTGCCTCAGAAGATAGCTGTATCTCAGAACACTGGATACTAGAGCGGCTGTAATACTTCAGTTTACAAACACTCCAACAAGCCACTACAAGATCAGTTTCTTGCATTGCTCCATTGTCAGGAAATACAAGAATTCTAAATTAACGATAAGCAATTATTTTATGCCGGAGGCCTTACATTTAGTCTAGTATTTTGAAAGCCAACAAGGAGAAAAAAAATACTTCGAAGTTCAGCAAAGCCATTACTGTAAAAAAACTCATTTTTCAATATTAAGATGTAACAAATTTACAGCTTGATTTTATTTAGTATGTAGCGTAAGGAGTCGAGATAGCACAGGTCTGTCGGTGACCTAAAGAACTGGTTGCCTTTATTATTAAGGAGATGTGCATAGGAGCTTTGTAGATCCTTCATGATGAGGTAGGTGAGGCACAGGAAGGTGTGTTACTTCAACCAGGAAGCTCTACTCCAGGTTTTGAACATGCTGCTGAACACAGAAAAAAGTTCACTCGTAATGCCTCAGATATTCCTTGTTTTTCTGAGCAGCTCTTCCCTATTCTGTCTCTATATTTGTTCCTTCTTCTGTCCATTCTGACACTTCCTGGATATTTCTTTATGCAGTTTCAGTACATTGCTATTAAAGGTTCTTGGTCTCTTTTTCCAATCTGTCCATTTAGGTGGTCAAATTTATCTGGGTACCAGCTAAGAGTTGATAAATGTCTCTAAAGGAAGAGGGGGTGGGGGAAATTAAAGTTGAGGTTGAAAATGACACTTGTATTTTTAAGATTTTTAAGATTGGTATTTTAACCAGATTATATTTTCCTTCTTTAATAATTACAATGAAAGAGTTCCTGTTCTGCAAGTGCTCTAGATCCCCTACTTCTCCTTTATTCACCACTCTTTTTTTCCCAGGTATTGAAAAAATCAGTAAATGCTATTTGATAGTTTGGCATTGGAGTCTCAGAGTTGTCAGATTTAAGCTGCAAATCATCTGTGCAGCTGTACTGAAAACAAAGCAATTTCACCTGTATAAAACTCATTCTTTCCTCCAACCTTTTTTTAAGTGCAGAGGGAGATGGTTTCTATCTCCCATTAATGTATTTATTACACCACTACCCCCCCACCCCCCAGAGATAGCCCAAGCAGAGCTCCGAGCCAGTGTACACCAGCTGAGAGCTGCCGAAATGGGAAGCTGCCTCCTCCCTACTACTGGCCATGTGCTTTTGCTGTTTACTTTATGAGGGCACCAGAGCTTTTTAGACCTCTTCTTGAGCCACTTCACCCCATTTAAAAGAACCTCCCTCTAAAACCCCCAAACAAACCAAAAATTAAACCCTCACCTAAACCAGAAAAAAAGAAGCCTGGACTGATGCCTTCTGTCTTTAGTAAGGAAAAGTAGCTCAAAAGCTGTTGTAAGACACAGCAGGAGGCCACAGAAGGGAAGCAAGGGCTGCGTAGTCAGGAAGAGCAGATGAGGAAACGCTTGGCAGGGAGGAAGGGGTAGCAAGTTCCAAGGCTTTGGCAGCAGCAAGGACAAATTGGTTATATTAAGTTGATTCAACAGCCTGTGGTGACAACTTACTTGCCTTTGAAAAATTACCTCAAACCTCCGCACAGATAATATTCTGCAGAAATAATCATATTTCAATTCTGTGGCTTCTTATGGAGGCAGATCTGAGAAAACAGACTTTAAATTCTTTTCATGATATTCAAACACTAAACTGCACATGAGAACCTGAATAGTGTGCAATAAAGAATTTGACTTACAAAATAAATTGAAAATATTGAATGGGTGATGGGCAGTCTTTATTTTTTTTTAACATATTTACATGAAACCTTATAAGGTTTACATGAGTATACATGTAGGCTCTTTCTGATGCATTCATAGATGTGCTTTTCTCTATGACTGTTTAATTTTCTGATATGATCTATGCAAGAAGATCATCAGTGTTTTATTCTTTTTCTGTTCTGACTTGACATCAGTCACCTCCAAGCCTTAGATCATCTTGCTCTGGCAACTATTGACTTGATAAATGTATTGTACAAAACATGAGGTCTGAGAAAGCTCTCAAAGCTGTGACATATCTGTATTTTCATCTGAACTTTCTGCAAGTACGAAAGGTCATCATATTTCAGCTTCAACAGTAGAAGGAAAAGGTTAAGGTTTTAGGGACATTCTTAATGTAAAAAAGCCAAATAAATGTATCTGATCAGTGGTGTGCTCTCTTTGACAGCATCTCCCATTTATGACTCCTCCAGGAGACCACATGAGCATGGCTGTTGTCTGCAGTCCATACTTGTGCTTCTTCAGCATCCACTGCCTTAGAGCCTACATCTAGAGTCTTTTCATACCCATTCAGGCACCCCTTGTCTATACCCATTAAAAATTGCTGCTACCAGCTGTTCACAGTCTTCTGTCCACCACTGTTTAGAAAAGGTTTTTTGACTGAAACCAATTAGGCGACTAGTTCAGTTTATCCATCATCATGAATTTTGTAAATATGGATCGGGTTCTCTGTTAGTCTCAGCTGGTCTTAGGTTCCCCTCATATGGCTGCTGCTCTGCCCCTTAAGCATCTTAGTTGCACTTCTCTGGACTTTCTGGGCAGTACTCAAGATGTGGTGGAACTTCCATTGACTCTTCTACTCTGTTGCACCTTGTGGTTAAAACAGAATAAACTTACTACAGTGCTCTACTGGCAAGGGATTGTATGATGCTGAAGGTATTAAACACCCACCCCTTGCCTTTAGTAAGCACTGACAGAACCACTTTCAAGTTACAAAGACCCAGTTTTAGGATAAAATTAACAATGCAATGAAAAAAATGTATCCTTCAGTTGGAATATTTAATAAAAAAAATACAAACATGTTTAAGTAGCCCCCCCCCTATTGTTTCTGTAAGTTTTAACAGGGATTGAAGGAAGATTGGAGTGATAGCTCCCTGTGTATTGTTGGTTTAGGAGGTGTCTTGTTTGTGTAAGACCATCTTAATTTATTAGCCCCTGCTGTGTCTGCAAGTGGTCAGATTGCCGTACACAAACTGTGTATTTCATCTGCGTGGTGAGGGATTGATTTAGTGTTTCCAGAGAAATAAAGAGAATGAAAATGCACTGCAGAGTAACAATTTAATCTTGGAGTCTTCTTAAGGCTGTGATCAAATATATAATAAAAAGCTGGCTTAAAGTCATGTGGAGGCATGAAACCTGCTTACTTGATTTCTTCAGGCTTGTCCCAATTTCTTGGCCATGTAAATGTTATGCTAATTATCCTTTGTGTCCTTTGATAGCCCCATGTGGTGAGAGACAGGACACACTGATGGTTTTGGGCTTAAATGAATGCTGGTAGATCTGCTATTATGTTTCTGCTCATGGGCTGCCAAAGAATGGGTGAAGACTGTCTTTTACTATGGATTTTTTTTTTTAAATGCCCAACAGTGCAATTATTCGATATTTCTAACCCATTCCACGTTGTTTGGAATTAGATAACTGTCAGTAGCTAAGAAATAGCTGCATTTGTTCAGGTGGGATGAGACGGACGGGATGAAACAACATGAACAGTTGCTTTGATGGAAGAGGCTGAAGCTCCTTGTGGCAAGGGCCGTGTTCTGTTTATTGCCCTTGCACTGCAGAGCATGGTGTGGTTTTGACCCAGGATGCCCCTATCATGGGAGGGCAGAGAGGAGGGGAAAAGAGCACCACGCATACTGTGATTAAGTGTTCTTCAGCTGTTCCTGCATTATTTCTTTCACAGTTTGAAGTGACAAAACTGATGAAGCTTAATTGTAACAAAACTTGTCTTGCTGTAGGGGATTGGACCCAGTTCTTCCAGATTCCAATTAATTTTTCTACCACAGACCATTATCTTCTCCTTTGAAGTGCTAAGTTTTCCTTTCAGAGAACTTTGTTGAAGGAAGCCATAAAGTAAATGTATTTTACTGGTTAATACATCGTTCAGGAGTGGCTTTTTTTTTCCTTGTTTAAAAACTTTAATAGTGACTCAGTTGGAAATAGAAGGAATGGCCTCTGCAGCTGTTAAGACTCAGGAGTCTTAATCTTTTTCATGGCTTGTATCTCAAGCAACGCTAAATGTTTGGCTATTCCGACATATATGGTGGAGATGGTTACAGGAAAAAAAAAACCCAAACCTAAAATAGCTTTTCTAAAATTAGTTGTTTGGTAAGTGGTTGGTTGTCTTCTGTCGCTATTTACTGCACATTGAGGAAACAACCATTTTGAACCCACTTTATACCCTAATTGAGATACCCAAGTGACTCTTCATTTCTTTCTCAGTACAATGCAAATGCTGAACCTCAGGACCTCCAGTGTATTAAACATGCTTCTTTATTCTACATTCAAGGAAGGTTCAGTAGCCCCGTGTTAGTAGATTGGAGGTAAAAGACAAAAAAATCTCCTTTGATGGGAGCCAGGGTTGTCTTCTTGGATGATACTGCTCTTCAGAGCTTCTCAGTGTTGATGGTTCTATTCAAAGACTTAATGGGGCACTCGGTGGGTAACCTGCACAAATCACTAGCATAAATTTACATTTTGAACTCCAAAAGAACAAAGGTAGTGAATGCCCCTCCCAGAGCATATGCAGGGCACATAAGTAGGCCCTAGTTTGGTTGGGAGAGGGTGGGGACAGGGACTATGTCCAAGGTAGAATTCCAGCTGCAGTGAGATTGTGAGTGAAAGGGCAGAGGTCCTGCATTTAGGTTCAACCCTTACATCCTGGGATCCACCTGGGATGAAAGCACTGGTAGAGAATCCATCAATCTTACTCTGCCACAAAGCAGTATGGAGTCACTGGTATTGACTTCAGAAGTCTGGAGCAGGCCCCGATGTACTGTCTTGAGTAGGTTACGTGTTTTTGAGTGCCTAGTTAAGGCTGGATCAAGTTTGAGGTGTGGTGTTTTATGGGTTGGGTTTTTTCTTTTTTTTTTTTTGGTGGTGTTTTTCGTGTTTTGTTTGTTGCTGTTTCGATTTGTTTTTGTTTTTTTTTTAAACAATCTTGAAATGGGCCATACATCTGCTTCTAGCTTGACTTTGAACTACAGTACTGACACTTACTAGTCATCTGGGTACAGGCTTGGACTTGTGCCTGTTTCATGACTGTGTCAGTGTATGAATCCTGGAGGTTACCAACAGATTTCTTACCAGGCATTATGCTTTTGAGTTAACTGTTAAATCAGAGGCCACATGTGAGAAAGTATTTCTCTTTTCTTTGATGAATTAAGCTAATTCTACTTATTCTTATGCCCTTGGGAGCTGTAGATGGAGAAACAAATGCATACATAAAGAATGATGTGGCTGATGTTTAGGTCCTCAACAGAGCATAGAGTCTTGAGCTCTTGAGGAGCCAAGAGCTTTGATACTTGAGGGGATCCAAGGGAGTATCACAACATACTCTGCTCTTCAAGATCTTACATGAGGATGCAAGGAGGTGTGTGGTACGTGCCCAGTTCCAACAATGCAACTGAAAAATCACTGATTTTGTGTGTGTGTAGATAAGCATAGGCTCAAAAGTCTTGTAATTAGGAGAATTATTATGGTCAACTCACACTGAACTTTAATTCCTTAAATAAGAATCACTTTATTCTTCATTTTTACCTATATACTGGGGGCTGTAATTGCTGGCTTTGGAAAACACTTGAGCCAGAATAGGCTTAAGTAAAACTTTTTACAGGTCACTGGATTTTGTAATAGACCGCTGTCGTGCAGGGCAATAACCTGGCTGCTGTCATGCTCTGCTCCTCTTAAGCACTTAAGTGCTTCTTATCTGATGTGTGCTTCTGGTTAAAACTGTGTTAAGGGGGATTGAAAATTAAAAGCCTATACAGTTGAATGTTTTGAAATAGAGGATTGGGATGGTAGCATTCAGTAATGTAAAATGAAGCCTAGGAAAGGCAGGTTTAAAGTCAAATGGCAGCAAAAGCCAAATGTCTGAAGCTGTGATAGTGCAGAGCCAGACAGACCACCATACTGCTTTCCTTAGCTGCCACTGGTTTCAGGCACTTCTAGTTTTTAATTTCTGAGAACCCCACTTGCATTATCACTAATTCTAATTAGTTTTTCCTATTCTAGACAGACAGTAAGCTTTCCCTCTTGACTTCTAAAGCTGTTTACAAGGAGAGCTTGTGCTGTGTAGGGCCTCCATAGAGCAATATTTCATAGAGTGGTCTGGGTTAGAAGGGACCTTTAAAGGTCATCTAGGCCAACCCCCCTATAGTGAGCAGGACCGTCTTTGACTGGTGCAGGTTGCTCAGAGCCCCATCCAACCTGACCTGGAATGTTTCCAGGGATGGGGCATTGACCACCTCTCTCGGCAACATGTGCTAGTGTTTCATCACCCTCACAGTAAAAAGCATTGGTAAGTAGCATCAGAAAAGATTACTTGAACTTGTAAGGCTTACTTCTCTCTCTTGTTTTGCTGTTCATAGGAAGGGCTGCTGCCAACCACTACTGCAACTTCAAAACAGATGGAATTTCATTGTAACCTTTGTTTTAAAAAGACAGAATTCTTAAGTGCTTCTTTCTGTGCCGCTTTCTTGTTAAGGAAACCGCACCACAATAATTCTTTACAACCTGCTAGAGAATTTCAAAAGGTCAGCAACGGGAGATGTAAGGGGAGATTAGTATTTACTCAGATTTCAGTGGTGCCAAGGGACCAGAGTTAAGGTTCCAAGTGCTGTTGAGAAATTAGGCAAGTATCTAGCCAGATAGCTCGTTCTAATTAAAGCATATGCAGACATCGATTTTCTTGTATTCCCAACACAATGGATTTTTTTTTCTCATCATTAATTTTTTTAATATTAAAAATAGAAATCGGTGCCAACTCAAGAGGGAATTGCTGGTAGTGCAGATTATGCAACATTACAATAAAATTGGGTTAAAGTGAAGGTTTAAGGTATGTCAGGACTTAAATCTTGTGGGATTCTTAGCGAGAAGGATGGGTACTGCTTTGAATGTTGCAGGATGGTCAAAATGCAAGGCATCTTGGTAAATTTGAATTGCTGCTTGAGAGTACCAGTAAGTTCACCCACTTGTCAGTACTCTGAAATTTTCTCTCTCTTTTTGTCCCAAGGTACAGTGCTACCCAAATAATGGGCCGCTGCTTCTGTACCACTTATCAGCAGTGACTGAGAAGTCCTTAAGAGAGCCTGCAGCAGTAGCAGTTGTACATGGAATATGCCCTTGTTTCTCTTAGTTTAGGTGATACATGTATTTGTTAATTTACTTTAGCCAAGATGTGCTGGCCTTGTGTTTAACAGGCATATTGCCATGGTCTGTGTGCGTCCTGTAGATCAGGCTTCCTCTGAATTCCTCATTCCTGCTCCCCATAATGTTTAATTTCCTAAAAAAATAGTAAAATTGAAATGTTTTCTCATGTTGCCAACCTGTGTTGCTAAACTTATTTTAACTTTGGTCTGTATTATCTTCTTGTGTTGATTTTACTAGTGTATTTCTAAAATACTTAAAAGCTATACGTTTCTGCTTTGGAACCCTGCGGAGACATAGAGTTAGCAGCTATTTAGGCAGTACTCTCTGGGGTGAAAAAGTGTGTTCAGAGTGACACTGGCTGGTGTCTTAGAAGAAGCGTCTTTTAAGTGCTGCTAAGAAGGATTTTAGCAAGTCGTGCACTTCATGCCTAACAGTAAATGCTGGGACCAGATCTTCTTATATCTAATCTATCAGGAGATGACATACCAAAAGCCAGCAGTGGGCTGACTCTTAACACAGACTCCTGAAAACAGAAGCTTTATCATGGGGAACACTGATAAAATGGTACTTAATGTCCTTATTTCTGTGAGGTTGAGATAGTCAGGTTAATATTTGCAAGGTGAGCGACAGCAGGATTTAATACAAGCTGTGAAAAGGGATTGAGCTTGAAATTCATGAGATGTTTACCATCTTATGTGAGATAAATTATGGATAGCTCTAAGGAATTTGGAGTGTGAAATGAATACTTAATTTAATCTTAATCACCAAATCACAAGCCCGCTGAGGTTGGAAGGGACCTGTGGAGATAGTTTGGTCCAACCCCTCTGCTCAGAGCTGTGTCAGCTACAGCAGCTTGTTCAGGGTTGTGTCCAGTCACAGTTTGAATATATCCATGGATGGGGACTCCATAGCCTCTCTGGGTAACCTGTTGCAGTGTCTACCCACACATGTAGTGCAAAAGCTTCCTCTGAAATTGGAATTACTGTTTGTTGCTTTATGCCCGTTGCCTTGTGTCCTCACTGGACATCACTGGGAACTGAGATGGAACTGGGAACTGCCTCTGTCTTTACTGACATTCATACGTAAGATCTTTCTTCTCCTTCTCCAGGCAAACCATCCCAGTTCTCTCGGCCTCTCCTTGTATGACAGGTGCTCAGTCCTCAAGATTATCTTTGTGGTTCCTCATGGGACTGTCCCCATTATGTCCACGTCTCTCATGCTGGAGACCCCAGCACTGGGCACAGCACTCCCGATGTCCCTCACCAGTTCTGGCTACAGGGAAGTATCACCTGCCTCTGGCTGCTGGAAGTGATCTTTTGCCTAACACAGCCCGGGAGGCTGGTGGTGGTCACCTTTGCTGCAAGGGCATGTTTCTGGCTCGTGGTTACCTTGTTGTCCACCAAGACCTCCAGGTCCTTCTGGGTAAAGCAGCATTGTTTGTCGAGAATGCAAGTAACCTAAAGGCTTTTTCTTTTTTTTTTTTAAACTTCAATATTTTAAAGTATTTTAAGTCTTGTAGAATTACTATATCAGGACCAGTGAAAGAAATGAGCTGAATTTTTAGTGTATTTTTAATAGGATCTTGTATTTTTAAATAGATTTTATAAATTCTTAAAGATTTTTATAGGTTTGAATTGAGCTGGACCAGGTTAATTTGCAGAAATGTGACCTGGAAGGGGCTTTTGCTGATAGATGTTGATGCCTTCAGTGCTGAGATGGGGATCAGAATATGGAGGTTGGGAAACATTCCAAAATTTCATGATATCTGCAAAGGACAACATGCAGTCACAATGTGAATAATTACAGCTTGGTTTCTTGTAACGTCAGCTTGCTAATGCTGTGTTGTTGGCCATCTGCCAATGCTAGTATGAGGAACAGTTTTGTCTATTTTCTATTACTATTTTTTAATGTATTATCAAACTACTAATGTTGAAGACGTTAATGAATTGGAACGATTTCCTTTGTGAAAAATGAGTGTGAGTCTACTTCAACTTTCCCATCAGTTTATTAGCAAATTTTTAGTGAATTGATTTAAATATTTTAAAATTATTTTTTATGATTTAATTTCTAAGTACTTGGAGCTGGTAGTGAAATGTGACTTTAAGCTTTGTGCTACTGGAAGCTGTAACTGACTGTTCCTGATGTAGGTAGTGCATGTGTGGAACACGCAGTGCTCCTAAGATGGGTCGGCAGGAGTCACCTTGAGCAGCAAATGACTTTTGCAGAGATTCAGTTTATCCCATAATTTGGTGGGTTGTGAGAAAATAAACCAAATTTTGTACTACTTCGCAAGTGTAACTGGTACCTAAGAAATGAAAATGGCAGACATTCAAAACTGGGCTGTATAAAACCAGAAAGGACACAAAAAAGGTGAACAGGGCTTTCTTGGAATGGATTTGAGAAGCTGTGAAGCTCAGTGTTGTTAGTTTTGTTTTGTTGCTGTTTTTGAGGGTTTCTGAAAAGCTTTATCTCCTGATCTTCTTTAACTGTCCCCTGTACACTTTCATAAACTTCAGGTACCCCACCACAGTGGAGCAAATCATCTGAACGATGTCATGCATCACAGGCTGGTGACAACTGCAGCCTCTTGGCAGACCCACTAAGTATCACCAGGCCAGGACTGGTTTGCTTCACTTCTTCCCAGTCTTTACAGTACTGAGAAATGCTGGTCTTTTTCTAAAATTGTGAGTGTTGGGAGAACGATAGTTTTTCCTCCTGGAAGCTTAAAGGGACACCTGGAACACCATGTGGCATACAAACACCTTGGACCACACTCAATTTCTAGATCGTTTGGCTGGATGTACCCCAGCTTTTCTTTCACCACAATATCCAGTAAACCACAGCAGAATTAAGTCTTCATCCACAATGTAGAGTCATACTGTGATTTGAGATGGGAGGGACCTTTGAAGGTCATCAGATCCACCCACCCTGCTGTGGACAGGGACATCTTTCAGTAGAACAGGTTGCTCAGGTTGCCCTGTCCAGCCTTTGAATAGTTTTGGTGATGGGGCATCCACAGGTGCCGGTTAACCCGTTCCAGTGTCTCCCTGCTCTCAGCATACAAAACTGCTTCTGTCTCATCTGCCTTCTAGCTGACTGCAGTTTGTTTCAGCTCCATAATAACCTGTCCTTGTCTGTTTAATACCAAGAGGACTAAAGCTGCTCTTTGAAGCCGAGATCTGTAATGGCAGGATTACAGACCAGTCTGGTTTGAATTTAGAAGAGCCCAAATAAACCTCCTAATCTTAGCTTTCATCGTATCATAAAACAAGGGAGCAGGTCTTATAAAATAGTTGTTTAACTCTCCTTGCATCGAGAGCAGCTATGTTACAAAGTTTTGGCCAGGGGCAGAGTTTTACAGTCACATTACAAACTCAAACGCAGGGGCTGGTTTTAATGGGAATGTTAATAGGTCTGTAACTGGAGATAGAGCATATGTTTCTGTGCCCTGAGCCATCAAATGTACTGCTCTTTTGATACCTCGTAAAGTAAGCGTTGGGATTGGTTTTGGTGGTTTTTTTAAAAATCTGTAAGGAACCCAGCAATGATCGAATTCTGAGGGAAAACTTCTCTCCTAGTTTGGTGCAGGAGGTTGTTTTAGCCTGAAGAACCTCTGTCCCAGAAAACCTTCCAAGTACTGACAATACTCTGTACCCAGTATGGTCGGTCTGATGTTTGATTCCAGGTTTTCCCCTCAATGTGACAAATATGAAAAAAATGGTAATAACGTTTTGCCTGTCCGTGGAAATTATGCTGCCTAAGAGCATGTCTTCCTGTATAGAGACTGATGTCTTTCATCACTTTTCTGTTTGCTGCTCCCGAGGGATGTAAATTGTCTGCATTAAGTCTGTGGTCAGACGTATCTTCTTAGTGCTTGGTTCAGTCTTTTCCTGTAGTTTTTCTCTCTGTTCTTTTTCTACCAAATAAAACCTGATGAATGTGTGTGCTGAGTGGATGGAGATCTGTGAGTTAATATTAAAGCAGGCTTCCTTTTAGTTCTCCCTCACTAAAAAAATTACTGATCTTGCTTTGGTTTATAGCTTTGGTTTCTTGCTGTTTGCGTACGTAAGCTTGAAATGAAGCTTCATGGTTTTACTAGCGACTTTGAGGTTGTTGGGTAGATTGTTCTGAAGGAGACAACATAATGAAGAAGTGGCCCATGTCTGAGCCTGAAAATGGTCGTTCTGTTCCTAGAAGCTGCACTGCTGAAGGGCTTAGGCTGTGCAGATTTGTCCTGATGAACCTTCCCACCCTGTGGACATTGGAGTTTCACGATGGGTATTTTAACCTTACAGGAGAGGAGCCCTGCAATTAAGAGCATGTACAGTCCTGTTCTCCTGGCATCAGTTTGCCACGGGGGAAACTTTTATACCTGCTTCAGCTTTCAAGTCAAGGTTTATATGAAAACAGCTCACAAGCTCCTTTGGTGAGAAGTCAAGAGCAGCATTGCTGAGGGGTTCCCAGCACTTTCAGACGTGCATCAGTTGGTGTAGGGTGAGTGGGAGGAAAGGCTTTGTCCTGGGCATAAGCCTGGCTTAGTAAGTTTGTATTGTCTGCAAGAAAAGAGCAAGGGACAAAAGCTATAATGGTGTCTTGAGTTTTCAGGCAGAGCCAACAGGGATATGAAACTAGTGCTTGGAAAGGGGGGGAAGTCCCTCAAGGGTCAGGCACTGGGGGAGTGTTTGAGGCAAGTGTCTACTTGGCTTGATCTTTCCTTCTTCCCTGAGGCCATGACTTGAGAAGCCTTTTGTCTGACCCTGTACTGCCCATTTTAAGTTCCTACAGTTCTGCTGGATGAATGCAATTCAACTATTTGTTCGAGAGTTAAAGATGTACTGTGCAGGTGACCTCTTTGGCTCCACTTTTATCTTGGGGCTCCGAATTAAGTAGACGCTTAAAATCGAGGGTTTTAGTCTTCAAGTCCTGTTTTAGCCTCTAGCAAATGTTGTTATCTACAGTCTGAAGATTTCAAGCGGTGATACTGCCGGTGCTAGATTCTTGTCAGCTGAGCTCATGGTGTGCTTTGACATTACTGGTGAGCTGGTGCAATGGCTAGCTGCTGGTGCAATGGCTAGCTGCTGCTGGAGGGGAGTTGGTCTCGCCTCCTACCCCTAACTGCTGTCTGCTTCTTTCCCTCTCTGCTTGCCTAATCTCTGTGGCAACTTCAGGCAGCTGTGGTGTAAAGTTAAGACACACACCCCACCCCCACCCCCACCCCCCCAGTTTCCTGAACCTTTGTCGAGGTCGGTGGAGCACCGTTGGGGGGTGGCTGGCTGGTGGCTGAGGCTGCTGAGGGGGGTTAGGGGAGCTCAGCTGGAAGTGTGGGTCTCCCTTCTGCCTCGCAATGAAGTAAACTAAGGTTCAGGAGTTCAGTGGCACTACCAAAGCAGTTTTGCTCTTCCTTTCACAGCCCAGCTTTACTACCGGAACGGCCTTCAGTGTACTATGCCAAAAAGACAAGTTAATTTTATTTTTAACATCTCTAGATTTCCAAAACTGCCTCCCCACTGGCTGCTCGCTGGGAGGGGAAGGAGGAGGAGGTACAGAAAGCTCAGTGCACTTGGTCCAAGCCCTGGAGCCAAGCCCTGCAGTTCTTTGCTCTTTCCAGCCAACAGACTGGAATGATGCTTGAGACTGTCAGGCGAGGGAGGAGGTGGTGTTTGCTCTTTTTCTCTTGTACCGCATTGATTTCTCAGACACCATCTGCTTGTGCCTGACTTAATTTGCAGCAGTAGCCAAGAGGAAATCTTCTGATTTTTTTCCTTTGAGGTGCAGACTCATACCATGGTCTGTGCCTTTTGCCACCAGACTTGGAAATCACTTGGAAACCAGTCTAGTCGATGATAAAACTTAGTCACTTATTTAATAGTCAATGAGAGGAGAGACAGTGGTGGTTTTAACAGTTCATCAGTGAATAATGAATTTAGCTCTTGATGGTTATGAGTCGCTCTAGTTCCCAAAATAGCACAAAACAAGAGATGTGACAATGTCTTACTCTTCAACAGGAGAGCCTGGTGCTGGTGTGTGGCTTCTTAGTGGAGGGCTTCCAGTTTGGTGACTGGGCTGTCAGGGTTTCTTTAACACTGATCCTTAGAGGCTTGTTGCAGGACCAGATTTGGCAGATTATAGGGATGGGATCTCCTGTTAAAACTGGAAGGCACTTTTTGGTCTTGAAGGCTTTGACAGGGGCCTGAGTCAAGTCATTGAGAAGCTCACGGAAGAAGCCTCTCTAAGGCTACCACCTTTGTTAATGATTGTGGTGTTTGCTTGCTCCAGGGGCTTGCAGTTTCTCAGGTAGTTGTCTGGGTAGGTTTTTTTATGTTAGTAGAGGTATAACTATTTCAGGAGGGTACTCCAGAAAACAACTAAACATCCTTTAAAAATAAGCCTTTAATGGATTCCCAGTAAATGCTTTGTATGAATTCAGTGTAAGTTTCCAATATAATGAAAAATAATTTCTGTTTTTTGTTTCCATTTCCTAGAATATGACAGATACCTAGCATCTAGCAAAACCATGGCAGCAGCTTACCTTGATCCAAACTTGAATCACACACCAAGTTCAAGCGCAAAGACGCACCTCAGTACTGGGATGGAGCGTTCCCCGGGGGCCATGGAAAGAGTCTTAAAGGTTTTTCACTACTTTGAAAATAGCAGTGAACCAACAACGTGGGCCAGCATTATCCGGCATGGAGATGCTACTGATGTCCGAGTAAGTCTGGTTTTAGCATTTTTCTGCCATTTTTATGTTAAAAGTGTCAACTTCATGGTCAGAAAACAGGAGGTAAAAGTCTGGAAGCAAACACCTGCTGAAGTTTTGCAGTTTGTTTTCAAAGAAGCTTCACCTGTGGTATATTGTAACTTCAGGAAAAGCTAGAAGTGCTAACAACCTTCCTTGAGAACAGAAAAACCTGATGTATAATTGAATATCATCTTAAATAAACGAGACCTCTTCCTGGTTTTGCAGACTAGGAAGGAATTTAGAACGGTAGTTATCAGTCTAGATACCACTACTGAGATATGTCGGTTGACTTTTAACTGCTTTCATGGCAGGATGGCAGGGATGAGAGCTGGGATGAACATGACATTAAATGACACTTTAAATTTGTTGGGTTTTTTTTTCTGTTTTGCTGCCTTCTTTTTTTTAAAAAAAAACCAACAAATGTTACACATTTTAAACCACAAGGTATGTATATTTACACATTTAAAATGTTTAAATGCAATGTGGACATGATTTCTCTTTTTTTAATACTAAAATCTTGCTTGGAAACTCATTCTCCCCCGATGTGGGGAAATGGATCTGGAGTCCTTTCTCCCCCACAGTAATTCCCTTTGTTCCCCTCCCCCCGATAGTCACCTGCTGCTTTTATTTGTACGATGTTGTCCTTTGTTTAGTCCATGCAAAAAATCCAAAGGTTCGGATTTTTTTAAGAGTAATTTTTGAAGTATTTGTAGTTTTTGAGGAAGGCAATGTTACGTACACATGAAAAAACAGTGTTTATTGTGAAAGATACATTTCTCTCTAACACTCAGACCTTTACTTACCATTTGCCACGCTTACCCTTGTCAGTTTTGGCGTGTTGCGCTATTTAAACTGCAGTGAAGCTCAATTTAACATGTCAAGCGCATTTAACACTTGGTGGTTTGCTTGTTTTTTAATTATCCTCCAAGAGCAGAATCTTGCATGGTGGTAGGTGGTGCGTGGGGTTGTTTTCTTCTGTGAGGTTCTTACTGTAGAAGTAGGTGCCCATCTGCTCATTCCTTCCAGCATTTGTATTCTCTGCACAGTACTTCAAATTCTACTACAAAGACGATTCCAATCTGCTGAAGGGAGAGAGTTGTCAGAGATAAGGAGACCTCTTGGTCTCCTTCTGCCCGCTATTAAGTTTCCTTTGTGCAAGAGAAAACTGAGTTAAAAAGGCTAAAGAGTTTTGAATGTTTTCTCTTCCTTTCCTACTGTTTATTTTCTAGCACAGCTACGTGTGAAGGGCCTTAACAGCAGTTTGAAGTGGACTCAATCTTCTGACAGTGATCATAGACCCCTGAAATGCAAGGATTTTAATTGATGATGATCAGAAAATCTGTCTTCTGTCAATTTATATAAGCTCAGATGTGTGTTTGGGGATAACTTGGTGAGTGGACAGATTAGAGGTGCAACAGGAATCGTTATCATCGATAGAATCATAGAATGGAATCCCACAGAGTAGCACACACTTTATTTTACATGGAATAGGGCTTTTTGGGTGCCACTTGAAACATCTTTGTGCCCTGGCTTAAGTTTAGTGATTTAATATATCTGTTGTGATTGATCCATTTCATAAAGTGTTGTTACTTGGTACAAGGGAAAAAAAACCTGTGTCTCAGTATGTTTTAACCTTGCAAGCCCCTAACGTGGGTAAATGTGTAGGGTTCTTTATGTGGTACTTGCAGTCTAGGCTATCTTTCTAAAGTATGTAGAAACTTGAAAACCAAAAGCTGAGATTACGTCCCTGGTTTCTTCAGCTCAGAAATACCTGTGGTTATGGGCTTTAAGGATCCAAAATTTACACTCCTTGTAAGAAATTCAGTGCTGAGTTCAATTTGCGGAGTTACATATCCTTATTTTAAGAAAAAAAATGGGTCATATTTTTTATAAAAGCAGGATCAAAAGAACAGGCAAGTAGCAGTTACTTGAGGCTTGCCATAATTTTTGGTTTTCATAGAGGCACACGTCATTGGATGGTTGTTTCTAAAAGTAATGGGATTTTGGTATTGTCATTCTTTCCTGATAAGAATGTGATGCGTTGCTGTTGAACTTCGTTCATTTAACAAATGTGGTTCATTTTTTATTTTGTTAAACTGGGACAGTGACTGCTGAATGTGCAGGTAGACCATAGCAAAGATCTAGCACTGGTGGATTACCGTGTCCTGACATTTATTTTAGAAACAGTAAGCTGTTGTTGGAGTACAAGCCTACATTCCTCTGGAATGACTGCTGTTCAACCAAGCCGAATAATTTAAGATTAAAATAGCCTTTAAGGTTTTTATGCCTTTGTTTTACACCCTCCCCCCTGCTTTTGTGGAGAAGACAGTCTGCAATAGTGCTTCCATTTCTTCTGAATTACAAATGGAGGAGACTGGTGTTGGGTTTGGCCTTTGGCTTGTTTCCGAGGAGCTCTGTAAGAATATTTGGAGGTGAATGTCTTGGAGACAGTTTTGCAATTAAAAGGAGAAGAAAAAAAATTTTTTTCCAAGACTATTCCCTGGTTAGCACAGCTTCTGGGATGGTAGCTGAGGAACCTTTCCAGTATTCAAAGGAAGTCAGACTTGGTCTGAAATCTCCAGAAGAGCCAATTAAAGGTATTTCTGCTGGTAAAACAGAGGACTTCGTGGAATGTACTAATACCAGGGGGAAGTAAGGGTGGAATTTTCTTTTCCTGTTTTATGATTTCTAACATCTTCTGTTTCTAACAAGTCAAGTTTGCCTTCCTCCTTGGAAAGGATGTGTTTTGGCAGTCAAATAAGTGAGGGAAGACTCTTTTGGTCTAAAAAAAAAGCTATTATGTCGTAAGAATAAAGTGGAAACAATGCTTAAGCTGTATACCTTAGACATAATTCCTTGATCATGAGGGGAAAAAACCTTTTCATTAAAAACTGATGGTCTCATCAGTTGATGAGATGAACTCAGATGACCGGAGCTTAGCTTTCTGTAAGAGTCTTTTAAGTAGGTAGGCTAAAGGTACAATTCTGTTGCTATTTGACTTGAACTGCCTTTAACCAAGACACCAGCGGGGCTATATGTAGGCTTTGCTTTGAGGAGAGCTTATGGCTGCGGATCTCTGCTTATTCTGGATGGATTTAGTCCCTCAAAGACGGCTGTTTCCTCTGAGGGATGAGTCTGTATTCTGCAATGGATTCAAGGGCAGCTTTTCAGTTCTTGGGAATGCTTTCCTGGACTTCAAAGAACTGGCATGCTCTGTTCACCATTTTTTTTTCCTTGGTATTCCACTGAGGACATGCTTCATTTCCAAAAGAAGAGGGGAAAAAAAAGGCTTTTATGAATGTGCAAACAGTGGTCTCCTACTGTGCATACATAGACAGCCGGTTATTCACCAGAGAACGAAAGGCTGTTTATCTTCCCTATTTATCTTGGTATGGCTTCATTTAGATGTGTTGTCTACGTGCATATTCACAAAGAGGAATTTCCAAGCTTTGAGGTTGGAGAGGATGCAGGGCATGCTCTGCCCTGTTCACAGCCTCAGGTGTGGTGTGTAAGTAGGTGGGTGTTGCTGAGCTGGAATTTCTTTGGTCTCAAGTGCACCCTGTGTCCTGGTTTCCTAAACTCTGCCACCACATCTTAATCGGCAGTTGCAAGAAAATCGCCTGTTTTCAGAAGATGTGGCTGAAGCCGAATTGTAACCATGTTTGATACAGAAGTGAGTGCACTGTGTTACCGCATTTAGCAGATACAGGGGCTGATTTATTGTGGGCTTTTTGTTTTGTTTTTTTAGAAAACAGGCATTTGGAAACCTTGTGTGAGCCCTTCTGTAGATTTCTATAGATGGCTTTGGTGAAGGGCAGTTCTGCTCCATAGTCTTTATTCCAGCCCCAGAGGTGCCCAGCTTGCGTCATTACACTGTCTTATAAACTTCTAGCCCTGGAAGTTTACCATTTATTCTTGAACAGTAGTTGTGAGAAGTAAAGGTGGCATTATTTATGTGGAAATAACTACCACAAATCTCAAACCAGGTTATTGCCAGATGTGCCATCTTACCTTGATTCTCATACAGGTTTGCTTTCTTCTAGTTTTGTAAGACTGTCTAAAACATAAACTGGGGAGAGATACATCAAAACTTATAGCTGTTAGCTGTGTCTGTCTTTCTAGAGTTGGAGAGAAGCAGCGTTAGAAGTCTTTGACAAATAAAGATACAGCGTCCAGGGCTCTCTTAACCCATTCATCATTCAGATGTCTTTTTCTCCTTTTTCTATGCAGTACCACCCCAAAATGTTGATGACTTTAGTGTTGATAGAGTAAGAACTCAAAAAGCTGAATAAAAAAATAACAGCATCCTTGCGAGTCAAGAGGGCTGTGTCCCATCCCTCCATCAAGGAAAAAGAACAGAGAAAAATCATCAGCTTCCCTACCCACCTTCAGAATCTTCCTTTTCCTGGGTAGAAGGCATGGTTGCAGGGTGATAAGACTGTGTTCCAGTCCATTCCCTAATTGGAGGTTTTTTAGGAGGAGAAGGGCTGAAGCACATTCAGCTGAGGCATCACTAAAGCAATTTATTAAACTGCTTTGTATTAGCATTTGTTGCTTGCGTTATTTGGTGATCCAGTTTGAGGTGGAGGAATGGAAAGAGCTTCAGTTGCAAAGCCCTACAGTTCAAACAGTATCCTAGTTAGACAAGTGTTTCTTCTCTCAGCCGTGCCAGCTTCCTTCTTGGTGTTTATGTTCTCATGCTACCACCTTGGCTATGCTGGTGTAGGTGTTGTGACTGGCAAACTCAGTCCAAGTTCAAGCGAATGGTTGTTTTTGTGTTGCTTTTAATCCAGATTGGTTCTGCGATCTTGTTATCTGCATCGTCTTGCAGATTGAAACTATTGCAAAGACAGGGAGAAGAAAGGAAATGCCTGTTTCTGCTGGCACTGAAATGTTACTGCACCACCAGGGAATAACCTTGTTCATAAGCATCCCTCATCATCCGCTGCAGCATTCCTGGCTTCCATACACTTCTCAAGAAAGATACTGTCTGCCTTGAAAAAAGGCAGGAGGCTTGTCAGTCACTGAGAAGACTTCTAGCCATGATTCCACCCACTCGCCTTCATCTCTGTCCTTCCAAGTCTCTTGTCCCTTTTCAAGCCCACCTTATCTTGATCCAGTATCAGGACTAAAGGGTAGTGTCTTTTGTGTCTGGTTGTCTGGTCTGTGTCTGGTTGTCTGGTCTGGAGCAGAGTTGATGTACATGATACTGATTTTGACTCACTCCCAGGTAGCCAAAAGTTGAACACTCTGCTTTCCAAACTCTGGATGGACCAGGTAACATGTTACTGCTTTTTGGTTCCTCCTTGTTGTGGATCGAGTGATGTCACTCTCTCCCAAAACAGAAGCAGCTGTATGTTTATTGATAGAAAACAGCAATTTAAGGAAGTTTGACAGTAAATCTGACGGGTTTAACAAGGTTCAGTGGCAAGATGTACTTGATTGTTTACTGCGTAGAGGACAGGGTCAGACTAAACTGTCAGGAAGTAGGATAATGTAAAATAAACCTAAATCTTAGAAAACACCTTCTGCCCACCCCTCCCTACTTCCCAGACTTAACTTTACTCCTGATTTCTCTACCTCTTTCCCTCTCAGCAGCACAGGGGGATGGGGAATGGGGGTTGTGGTTGGTTCATCAGATGTTGTCTGTGCTGTGCCTTCCTTCTCCGGGGGAGGACTCCTCACACTCTTCCTCTGCTCCATTGTGGGATCTCTCCCACAGGAGACAGTCCTGCATAAACTTCTCTAACATGAGTCTTTCCCATGGGCTGCAGTTCTTCACTAACAGCCCCAGCATGGGCTCCTCTCTCCATGGGTCACCAGGTCCTGCTGGGAGCCTGCTGCAGCTCAGGCTTCCCATGGGGTCACAGCCTCCTTTGGACATCCACCTGCTCTGCTGTAGGTCTCTTCATGGGCTGCAGGTGTATACCTGCTCCACTGTTACCTTCTGTGGGCTGCCAGGAGACAGCCTGACTCACCATGGTTCTCCATGGGCTGCAGGGGAATCTCTGCTCTGGTGCTTTGAGCACTTCCTCCCCCTCCTTCACTGACCTGGGTGTTTGCAGAGCTGTTTGACACTCTAATTCCTCTCCACTTGCAATTCTGCTGTGTTTTCCCCCCCCTGCCCCTTCTTCCATACACTGTCACAGAGGTGCTGCCACTCTTGCTGATGGGCTTGCCTTGGCCAGTAGCAAGTCCATTTTGGAGTCAGCTGGCATTGGCTGTATTGGACACAGGGGAAGCTTTCTGGCAGCTTCTCCCAGAAGCCACCCCTGTAGTCCTGGAGCTAACAAAACCTTGCCATGCAAACCTAGTACAGTTGTATTGTTAATATGTACCTCCCTTCTTAGAACTAGAAAAAGCACCAAGAACTCAAAGCTACAGACCTGTAAACATAAGCAATACAACAAGAAGGTATGTGGTACTGTGATGATCAGACTGATGATAACAGACAAAAATACTCTTCATCGTTAGAATGCCTGTTTTACTTGTGCAAAATAGTTTTGATATCCTTGGGTAAGACACACATGCAAAATACCAGTTTAAAACCAAGATGAATAGTCCTTTGACATTTTGCTGGAAACACCTAGATCTGTAGATGGCTTCAGGTCACAGAATCATTAGAATACCTCAAGTTGGAAGGGACCCATAAGGGATCATCTAGTTGAACTCCCTGCTTCTCACAGGGCTCCGTAAAACTAAACCACATGACTAAGAATGTCCTCCAGATGCTCCTTGAACTCTGACAGGCTTGGTGCCATGACCATTTCCCTGGGGAACCTGTTCCAGTGACTGACCATCTTTTCAGTGAAGAGCCTTTTCCTAGTGCCCAACCTGAACTTCTGTGGCACAGCTTCATTCCATTTCCTCATGTCCTGTCATGGGTCGCCAGAGGGAGATGATCAGAACTTCCCCCTCAAGTCAAGAGCATCTGGGACTGGATCCAGGGAGGGTCCTAGACTTTGCAAATGAGATTGAGAATAGGTGATAGTGAGGTCTGTATATTAAGCTTCTGGAAAACTAAGGTTATTGTCAATATTTAAAGTACTGTTATGCTCGTTTAGGAAGCTAGACCAGTGTACAGTAGGATCGGAAGGTGCTGATTCAGGTGAGGAGGCTGGAAAGTTGTACAGGCTCTGTGTTGATCAGTGCTGTTGGCATGTGCTTGGAGGTTCCCTGTGGAATGATGTCTGGGTGTGGAGAGCTACTTTGGATGACTGATGTGTGTATGGCTTAAGCTTGAAAGATGCTGAGGAACGATGTTGATGTGTTGCTTGAGTTGATGGTGTCTCTGCGCTTGTATGGTAACAAAATCCTAGGCAGCAGAATAACTTAATTTCAGGCTATAGTTTCAGCACATATTTGCTGTTGAGCTTCAGTGGCAGAGTTGTTCTTCAGCTGGATGAGTTCCTCAGCATGTTCCTTTAGCATGTGATATACAAATGTCTTGCTGGAGCAGTTCAGGAGAGAGAAAGTAGCGTGATAGGCAAAAGAGGGCTGTCAGCTTTCCTCTTCAAATGTCAGATGTAGTTTTCTAGAGTGCAAGCCCATGTTTTGGTGTTGTGAGGGCATGGAATTTTCTTTTACAGAAATTAATTTGCATCAGAGCTTTGTAGTTGCTCTTTATTTAAGGTCCCCACATAAATCTCTCATCAGGAGTTAGAATACTTCATAGAAACACCATTTTACATACATCAGGTGCTTCACAAACATGAACATCGTGTCCCTGTGTCAGAGGTGCTACTTAAACACTTTCTCTAGCACAAGAAACTTTTTCCTTCCTACTAAATAGGGAAATGAGGTTTGTAGTCACACTGGGAATATATTACTCCAACATCAGTTTATTCATAGTAGCACATCTGCTTTGTTAATTTACAAGCAAGCAATTCATTTTCACTTCATTTGCAGAAGCACAAGGTATTATTGATACATACTGGGAGAGCCTAAGGGTATCCTCTGCCTTTCTGCCTTTTTCTGGTCTGTCTGGATTTTTCAACAGCCTCCTAAATGTAGTGAAGATTCTATTTTTGGACACATTCTCCTTATTTAGGACAAATATCTATTTTACAAATGATTTCTGTTGAATATCTGTGGATTCTTAGACAAAAGTAAAATTGAGGGGGTTACAGTTTTCTAGCTATTGGAAAAGCTTTTAATTTTTTTCTTCCCTGTGGATTAAAGGGAAGAAAAGGTGACTTATCATTTACCTCTGAGGGCTCCCCATTCTCTCCTGCTCAGTTGTATTAGTGTATTTTTATGTTCAGAATGTAAGTGTTAGTTCTGGAAACCAAATTAAAGTCAATGTGATTGCAGGAAAGAGCATTCTACTGGCATATAATTGTGTGAGCTCCTTACAGTTGCAGGATATTAACAGACACATGAAAACTCCTTGTAGAAATTTCTGTTCGTGTGGGTATCCTGTGTACACCCAAAGTGAAATCTCGTTCTGGAGTACATTTCTGCTGGAGTCAAGCACTTGGAGTATTTATATCTGTGATTAATTTGAGGACATAAATTTGTAATCCAGATTGAACCTCTGGTGTTCCTTACCTGTTTTGGGTTTTTTCCACTCGAGTGTATCTGAGGAGCTTCCTGAGCTAAAAGGCTGGTTGTAGTAGTGTCTGGAGAGATTTCAGATTTCTTTGGCTATGCTTCCAGTAAAAAGACTGTCATGACACATCTCAGCAGGATATTTTAGTCGCTATTGTGCAGTGGTTAAGCAGTGAAATTGTTTGTCTGGAAACTTCTGATTAAGCATTCTGGTCACCACCGTGAAGAACATCAGGCATGCTTCTGGCAAGGCTCCTTGCACTGTGACCATGAAAGACAGAGAAGCTGTCTCCCATTCTGGAGTGATGGCAGGGCTTTGTTTGACACTCCCAGCGTCTCCACTTAGTCTCTGGAGGCTATCCAGAACCCGCAGAGACTCTTTGTGTTGTTTACTACCCGATGGGAGTTAAAGACACTGCCCCGATTACGGCTGTGGTGCCAGTGGAGGTCTTGGAGATCAGTCATGTTCAGTTTGGGTAAAACAAACCCTATCCCGCTACATGAGGACTTAGTGTCCTGTGTAGATGCTGCGCTTGCCCTCCTTCGAGTTCGTGTTGCTGAGGGAGCAGCACTGGGGTGGTGCTGGTTTAAGTTGATTGCAGGTGCAGCTTCTAAATGTTTGAAAATTCAGCTTCTCTCGTTTATTAATAAAAAATAAAGTAGGCAAGAAAATAGATGTTTTGCTTGAGAGGCTATCCCTGCAGATTCTGGCTGCGGTTTGTTAGCATCTGGAATGAGCTCTGTGGAATTCCTCAACTGAAAAAGAAGAGAAGACACTTAGCATGTTTATTTCTCATAAAGCATCGCTTCTTCCTTTCTGGGCATACAGAAGTTTAAACATAAACATAAGTTTACAGAACGTGTTTCCAGACATTTGCACTTGACCTCCTTAGCACCAATGCTGCTATCTCCTTAACGTTTATGGTGAAGTTGACTTTTTCTTGAGTTGCAGTATATACTAAATGTTGTTAATATTTCCTTGGGGTGATACCAGAAGGGATGGGCTACCCTTCTTACATAACGTAGAAAATATGCTTAATTTTTTTATTATTATTAACTTTTGGTTCTATGATAGGTTTAGAATCGATTGATATAAAATGATAGAGGCTTAAAAATCTCCCTCACTTTTGGTGGGATATTAAGATGTCTGAATTTTTCCCAACCTTGAAAATTAGACAGGTTCTGAGATGTTCAGCCTGATTTTTTGACTCTTTCCTGAGTAAATAATGATGGTTGATGGTTTCAGTTGAGCCTTATTCATTAGTGTTCTTGGTGGTTCATGGTCATAAATAATTTTGCCTTGCCTTTTTTTTTTTCCCCAAGCCATTTCTTATCACAGTAGGCCTAACTGTGGTTTAAGAACATATCCCCATTTTCATATCAACTGACAGCATCAGATACAGGCGAAGGGGTGGGTTTCCAAAAACAAACACTGCACGTTACGTACTCTCTGCAGGGTGCAGAAAGATGAACACGAACGAATCTCTTCTGTTCATGTGCGTATTGGAGAGCTGGCAGCGTCCCCTTTACAGGAGAACGCCTGCCCAAATGTTAGGCTTTACTAACTAAGCAGGGATTGTCCTCTGGGTGAAGAAGAGGTGCCTCTGTCACTCTGAGAGTACTTGGTGGTTGTTAGGTGTTTCCTGGGATACAGGCAGCTGTTCTCCTTTGCAGTGTTTGATTCAAAGACCCTTAAATACAGGCAAGAAACAAACTGAACCAGTTTTTGTGTGCTGTGGCCAACACATTTAATTCTAATTTAAAACTGCTGAACTGATAATAGATCTTTGGAACTTGCTGGGGAAGGTTGCAAAAAGTTAACTGCTTGAAGAGGAAACAGGATGAGTAACTGGAACGGTTTCATTGATGGCTGATGAATGACAGAAGCAACGCTCTGCTCAGGAAATGCACTGAGATAAAAATAGTCAGAGGCTGGGAGAGCACTTAAGGGAAGTGTTGTATGTGCTTGCCTGGTGTCTCTTCTTTGCCTGGCGTGGCCTCTTCCCTCAGCGCTCACCCATTGCCTTTCTTCAGCCGTTGAACCAATGTACCTGCAGGGAGCCTCTTTATGTTTGCATGGGACATTTGTCCCAGCAACTTGGGCATGTTCTGGCTGCCAGGACTCGGCTGTTGCTGGCTAGTCTGTGTGCTGCTGCCAGCTGGTTATGCCACCTGAAAACTTGGATTTGCCATTGTTGTTTTGAAGCCTTCCTCCCACATGATACAGACCTCTGCAAACATCCTGCATGCTTTGATGTTTGTGTCCATCTTCCCTCACATTTGGGCTCACCAGACACGTAGCAGTAGATGCTCATGGGCATGGAAGATGACAAGGGTGTTGGGAGGCACTACTGACTGGTGCTGAAGCAAATGATATTTCTGTGGATGCTTCCATTGCTGCTGTTGGAGACAGAGTGCTGGGCTTGATGGAATCTCTTCTGACTCTGTCTCTGTGAGCTTACTGAACACAGCCTGTGTTCCCTTCTTGTAGATTTGAAAGAGTGTTTATTTTTTGAGTTTATTTTTTTACATTTCACTATGCACTGTGTTTCTTCTGGAAGATTATTCAGAGGTTGTGGTTTGGTAGGACGTGTGAGCTGATCTAACAGCTCAATATCCCCTCACCAAACGCATGAGTCTGTAGTCCTGCTCTGGCAGGGGGTTGGACTCGATGATCTCTTGAGGTCCCTTCCAACCCCTGCCATTCTATGATGATTCCACTCTTGCATGTGTCACCTTCCCTTTCTATATAGATATAGTGCTTTCTTAGTTCTCCTTTTGCAGTTAGTTTTCTGCTTGCTTAATCTGCAGAGTTGGGGTCTTAAACAATTTATTTGGGATATAAAATTAATAAATTTTGGGAAACATTGTCCTGTAAAAAATAAACTTGCCGAAATCACTCCAGTAGTACTCTGACTCCAGTAGTACTTACCCGAGGCTACATATTGATGTTTTCTGAAAATCTGAGCAAGAACCAGTATCTTGTGCACCTCTCTGTGTATACATGTGTGTGCATGCATATGTGTGTACATACACACATTCACACATCAGCATTTTCAGTAGGAAATTTTCAGACCATTACAGGGTCGGAAGCAAAGGACTATGAATTCCTGAAAGAAGTGTCTGGGAGCAGCGATAGCCAGTGCTCCTGCTGAGCTCTAAACTCTGTACCAGCAGGGATCTGCCGCCGTGCAGAGACGAGCCTTACCTTCTACTGGGTTGTGAGGGAGCAGCTCTGATCTCCTGCTGACTTTCTAATCTGGGTAAGAGCAGGACAGCCTGGGGCACTGCACCTGAAAGGTTGCTAATCCATGATCTACTAATACATTTGAATTTTAGTTACCGTGTGTTGGACCTTTTGAAGGTCTAACACAAAAGGGTAATGGCTATCTGTTAAAATTTTAAGTTTTTAAAGGTTTCTTTCTCGGGCAAAAGATCCCGAAACTCAGAAATTTACCTTAGCAAACAAATAGGACATCTGGTTTGTTGCAAATTTTCTCCAGTAATTGTCTCTTGCCTCATTTTACAAGGGATCTGTGCTGAATCTCAGGAGAAAATGAGTGGGGGGAAGAGGGAAAGAAACCAAGGGGCTGTAATGTACCTACCAATTCCTGGCTGTTAGTCCACTAAATAGGATGAAAATCTTAATATGATTTTCCAACTGTAGATGAAGAGTGACTTTTAAAGGCTGGTGATGGATTTATTTTATTTTTTTTTGCTTTTAAAGAAATACATCTCACTTTCATCCACAAATAAGCTTTTTATATATTGGCTCTTATGTTACTCTATTTTGCATAGAGGAAATAGTGGCTTAATTCTGATAAGATGCATGGAAATGTATTTACTGATGTTTTGTGAAGCCACGCTGGTAAAACTTTAGAGGCTGTAAATGGTTGTCTGAAAAAGTAGCTTAATATTGACCATGTTTAGTGTTCTTAATAAAGGTGGTATCTAATTTATTCCATAGCATTTTGTATAGGGTGTGACTTGGTTATATTTTAACGCCTTACTTTTTTTTAAAAAATAAAATCTATTGCATTTTACGGCTTGTAAGGAGTGTATGTTTCTCTGTTTTAGGGCATAATTCAGAAGATTGTGGACAGTCACAAAGTGAAAAATGTGGCCTGCTATGGGTTACGGCTCAGTCATCTGCAGTCTGAGGAGGTTCACTGGCTACACCTGGACATGGGGGTGTCCAATGTGAGAGAGAAATTTGAACTAGCCCACCCTCCAGAAGAATGGAAGTAAGAGTATAAATCTGTTCAGTGTCAAAATAGTCATATTAAGTCCTTTTGCCTTGTCTTAAAAAGCTACTCTATAATTTGCTTTTCTAAGGAAGATCCTCTTGTGGTGGAATAGAGGTGGTGGAACGGGGTGGGTGTGCATGTGGGGAACCACCAAGCTTTTCACAAAGAGCTGTAAGCTGTATTTTATTTCCTTAAGAGGTTTTTGTTATTTTAAGGAGTTTCCTGCAAACTGAAGAGAACAGCTAAGTGTAACATGGGATTTATAGGAGGCCCAGAAATCTCCCAGTCATTTGTCCTGAAAAACTTCTTATGTATGTAGGGAACCAGCACCACCTCAGGTTTTGTCATCCTTAAGAGTTTTAGGACCAGAATGATGTTCCTATTTGTGGTACAAGCACGTCACTGCAATTTTAATTTCTTGTTTAAAGAAAAGCAGAAGCATGTTATTAAGTACTGGTTGTGCCTATACTTAGACTAAGTAGGAGAAATGTGATTTAAAGACTGAAATGCAGTAAATAGTTCAATCTATCCTCTGCAGTTACAAAACTACTTACTGGGTAATGACTTGAGGCCCAGAGCGACAAGTGACATCTGCCTTTCTTCTAACTGGTATCTTCCCCAGTTATACCAGTAGCAAAGAACAATAGAAAGGCAACTGCAGAAGTTGTTGGTTGTTGTTTGGGTTTTTTTGTCATAGCCTAGGTATGTTTGCTGAGATACTTTCATCATACCAGCTAGTTGGTTGCCTGTCCTCTCTTGAAGGTTTTCTTCAGCTTTTTGGCAGAGTAAGCTGTACGCTCAGGAGAAGGTGTAGGCTCGAGAGGAGGAAGGGAAGATTGTCCACTTTGCAGGTAGAAATTAAAGAGGAGAGTAAAATTTAATTGCAGAAAGACACAGTAGTCTACTAGAGAAGATGGGGAGCTGAAAGATTTAAAATACCATTAAATAAAATCTAGTACTAAACTCGTGGGAACACCAAGGAGGTAGATTACTGTGGTTACTAGTTCATTGCAGGGGGACTGTGCATTTTTCTCTGTGGTTTATGGTCACAACCACAATTTATACAGAAGTTATTTTAAAGGGTCACATATCTTCTGCAAAATTATGGTTAATAATGGAGGCATTACATATCAGCAGATGTCACAGTTGGCAGGCTTCAGGTTATAAATTCTCATTAGTGGTCTGATTTTAACAAATGCAACAAATTCAAACATTTGGAATGTTTAAAACCTAGGTTTCAGAAATGCTGCACCTTCTCTTCTGTGCATGTTATATTTTATTGTTTCTGGGACATGGACAAATATTTTTCCTTCTGTACTTCACATAAATTTTTCATTGATCACACTGAGAAATCACAGCTTAAGTAATAAGGGGACTCCTGAATCCTGTCCGTGGTAGTGCGGTGTGTAAGATGGGCATAGTGTATGCTATAGGAACTTGTTACATACTGTACAAGGTGTCAGTTCCACTTCTGTTAGATGGTGCCACTCGCATTGTACACATCGCAGAACAAAGCTGCTCGGTGTTAAAAGCAAAGTTAGATGATTGTTTTGAAGTTTATGGAGAGGAATTGGAGAAAATACTCCTGAAAGAGCTATGATAAGATGTAAATTATTCAGTACCTTTCCAGGGTGTCATTTAATGTTTTATCGAATACATGCAGCCTGACATACCTTTTAAACCTACAGAGATTTGCTGTGCATAATCAAAATGCCGCTGTTGTATTTGTAACACCATAAGACACCCTGTTTAAGATCATATGACAGTACTTGTAAAAATATTTAGATCAGTAAAGGGGAAGAAGTCTTGGAATGGGTCTTAAATTAAAAGGTTCCTATGGTGTTAATAGACCAGTAACTGCCTCCCTGTGGGATGTTTGTTTGGGTATTTTTTTTTTTAATAATCTGAATTAAAAGGGCTGTATATTCACCGTGCTCAGAAATGAGATCCAAGACATTCTCCTGGATTAATCCAGATGGTTTGAGTTAACCCTGATGGTCAGTAGGTTGTACATGAAAGTTACCAGAATCAAATCCATCTCCCATATGCACATCTTTTGTTTAATGCTGTACTGATTATAATCCTGCAGAGGATGAGGTAGTGAAGGGGAGAAGTAGGGATATGTCTCTGCTTCAGATGACACAGCTGTAGTTAAGAGTTTAGGAAGAGCAAATAATACTGGATTTAAGGGCAACAAGTTCACCTGAAATTCTGTCACGATTTTCTTCCCTCTTCCTATGCCAAATGGTTCAGTTGCAGGAGCACACACAATTTAGCTCTTCCAAACTGCCAGTGGATAACCTCAGTTATGTTGCAAGGGATGATCAGGAAATCATTGCTTACTGGAAGTCTTTTATTTTCCCCTCCTTATGTTTGCTTTTATATAGTACTCTGGCCTTCTTCATGATATAAAAAAGTTTGTATTTTGCATGAGATAGCAAAGGTTTGAAATACGCAGTGGTGAGGGTTTTTGTTTGTTCATTTTAAATAAAAAGCAGTAAACACCTAATAGTTAAAACTACAAAGAAGATTGGCACAAAGGTCAGATAGCAGCTTTTTATTGACAGTGCCCACATCTTCACTGTACATTTACTTTAAGATTGTTCGTGCTACTTCACTATCAAGCCAAATACCCTTTCTCCATTTCATTTTATTCTCTGGCAAGGGAGATAATTCTGTCCAGCACCAGAAAACTCATCTAAATCATGATGCCAAAAATGATCCGAGTTATAACTATCGGAACTCCTGCTTATTTGTTTGTAGCAGTTTGTTCAGAGAATAAGGATTCTGGAATCTGCTGTATTTTAAGTCACATTGGGTAATGCTGTCATGTTTCTTGGAGTTCTGCAAGATTCAGCACTACAGAAGCACTGTATATTTTGAATGTAGTTCCATGCAGTTACTTTAGAATAACTCACCTTCCAAATGCAGTCTGAGAGCTTTATTCGTTACTGACTCGCAGTAACACTGCTGCTGTTAGATTCATCTTACAGTAGCATAGATCGTTAATTGTTCCTTAAGCATTTGCTTCTCTATACCTGTGTGTGCAAGAAGATGCCAGGTGACAAGTGAATTACAAAGAGAGCTTTTTAACAGGAAGGCAATGAAGGTTGGAGTAGATTTGTTTGCTTCAGGTTTCCTCTTAGCATTTATGCTAGCAAGGCCTGTATTAATGAAGAAATTCCTCTTCAGCTGTAATACTATTTTTTAAATGATTGGATGTTTCCAAGAGCATGAGGGAGAAAGGTGAAAGTGCCTTCCTTCCTTAACCTTCATCTTTACCTCTGGACAGCTTAGTGACGTAGGATTAGCAGGATGTGGGACTCTTAAATCATAGACAGCATCAACCTTCATCTTTTTTTTACAATACTGACCCTAAACAGCAGTGACAGCGGCTCTCTTTCTGTCTTGAGAAATGGTTTATGACAGAGCAGTATTAGTTTGCTGGTCTTTTTTGTCCCACAAGGGAAATACCAAGATATTCAAGTAGCACATGCTGTGTCTTGGAAAACATTTCTGTTCCCCATAGGGTAGGCACCTTTCAGTTCTGTAGTTAAGGTTTGTAGGTAAAGCAGGTCCTCGTAACAAGGTGACATTCGTGCTTTGGCACTAACAGGTAGAAGATGCCCCAGAAGAAGCCTCAGTGCTTAGCAGTCCTGTGCTGTGAGCTTTGATAGCTGCCTTGGCACTGACACAAAGGCCAGACCACCTGCAGAACGATTTAATCAGTTGACTGAGTTTATCTAACAGCTCTGTACCTCTCCTCTCCACAGTCTGTCTTCTCCCCTCTCTTGCTTCCAGTTATCCAGTCCTTTTCCTTTTCTTCTCTAAGCCTTAATGCTTGTCTAATCCTCAAGCGAGCTGAGTCAGTTCATTAAACTCACACAAGGCTCCTCCTTTGTCAGCCCTTTTTATTCCTGTCTTCTCCTTTCTGGTTACTTTTCTGCTAATGTGAATTGAATTGGAACCTGCTGGAAGCAAACGGCATGGTTAGAACTGGTGACACTTTTTCTTTCAGTGCCACAAAATATTGAGTTGGATCATCCTTTCTTTTTTGGCTCCACCAACTGCCCAGGTAGTCCTTGTCACTCAGAGGGAAGCTCCTGGAACTGGGCAGTAGTGTAATGCTGTGCTGTGGACTGGTCACCTCACACCATACAACTTGTTAACTCTGTTGATGTCCAACTTTCTGGGTGTCTGCGTGGAGGCCTGAAGTGTGATAGTGGGTGCGTGGAAGCATCTACAGAACAGTGTAGATGCAGAGCTGCAGGTTTTATCAAACATAAGGGAAGTGATCATCATCTGGCACACTTGCTCACAAAGCAGATCTGGTTTGTGAGAAGGGGACTTATCATCCTCAACCGTTAGCTGCATTTCAAAGACAGTAGATTTAGAGGATATTGAAAATCAAGCCCATCATTGAGTTGGCCTTTGGAAGTCAGCTTCTCCATTCCTATAGGCATAGCCAGAGATGAGGTTATAAACACTTAATGAAGGTCACTCTCAGTGACTGTCCCAGCTGAGCTCTTTTCCCTTACCTGATTTTCTCATGAGATTCAGTTGCCAAAAGCAGTACTTCTCAGGCCTCCTCAGTTAAGACAACAAATCCCTGTAGAGAGGAAAGATTGCTTTTTCTGTGTTTTGGTGTTTGATCTGAGAGTAAAGGTGTTCTACATCCTGAGCTAGATCAGGGTGACTGAGACAGTGTATATGAGATCAGTTCCACATGCATTTCCTCAGGCCTGGAGGATCTCTGGTTTTTGTTTTGTAGGATGACTGAAAAATAGGAAAAAGAGGTAGTGTGGAGTGACCACCGGTCAATATTTGTCTTTAGTACACTGGAAGATTAAATAAAGGATTCTTTTCATTTGCGTAGTGTGAAACTTTAACCCCATTTTATCATTAAATAAGATGTCTGAAACAGATGGGTTGATTCCTAACACTTCCCTCCCAGGATTTAGAAGGCCACCCTGGTCAGGCACTTGGTAGCCATGTGGTGGGTTGACCTTGGCTGTCTGCCAGCCCCCCACCCAGCCCCCTGGCTTAGTCCCTCTCCTCAACAGGGCAGAGGGAGAAAGTTGGATGAGAAAGATCGTGAGCTGAGGTGAAGATGGGGAGATCACTTGCCACTTACTATCACAGGCACGACAGACATAACTTGGGGAAAATTAATATAAATTTCTTCAAAATAAAATAGAATTAGATGGTGAGAAACTAAGTAATAAAAATTAAACCACCTTTCCACCCTTTTCACAGGTCCAGCTTCACCCCCAACCCCTCTTACCCCAAGGGTCCCAGCAGGTGGGATGGGTGTTTGGTGGGTCCCTGCCAGCCCCTCTTGGCCTCTCCTCCCTCCTCACCCGTTGTCTTCCGGCTCCAGCGCCTTCCCCAGACTCCAGCCCTGCAGGGACAACCTGCTCCTGTCTGGGACCTTCCCTGGGCTGCAGGGCTGGTCTCTGCTCCAGGGTGTCTCTGCAGGGGATCCCTGCC
>JANHFX010000451.1:0-65167 GCA_027560015.1 Chloroceryle amazona | reverse complement strand
GTACAGCTCTCTAGGAGGGGTGCTCTTCTTAACTCACTCTTCTTTGTTTTGAAATCCTTGCAAATCCCTTGTCCAGTAACTCTCTTCCAGAAGTGCTGTGCGTTGATACTTTACCTTGCACACAAACCCGGGATGCGGAAATCAGTTCTGGTAAAGCCCAAGCAAAGGGACCAGTGTTACTTTGCAAGATCCTGGACTGTCCTTAGGTGACTTTGCTGCCAGATTTATAAATTCTCTTGTGCCATTTGAACTCCCTTGTGTTGCTATGTATTTGCCAGTGCCTCATAAAGATTTACCAGAGCAATAATAAAATAGGTACCACATTTTGTATTAACATCCTGTGATCTGACAAAGTACAGCTCCAGTGGAAAGGATGAAGCTGTATATTCATTAACTGGGAGGTACTGCAGTATGGATAACCAGTTAGCCAGTCACCGGCAAGTTATCAGGTCAATCACCTTTGCTATGCTCAAAGGTTGGATCTTCACTTTTGAATACTACTTTTTTCCTACTTGCTGTTTCATGCAGTGAGGCTTGGAAGGAGATGTGGAAACCTGCTGCCACAGAGAGGAGTTAGAATAGGAGCTGATAAAGGACGAGGAGAGAATAGCAGGAGAAAATGCACCAGGGAGATAATGACAAATCCATAAGGATGGTTTTCAGAGAACAGTGTTGGTTTTAATCTTAAAATGTAGAATGCATGGGGTTATAGAGCCAGAACATAATGCAAACAAGTCATGTTCTACACAGATTTGTTTTATTCCATATCAGTTTCTGCAGGCAGTAAGGGAGGTTCTGCTGTTTTGCTTCTGGAAGCAGTGCTCATGCTGCTTTCTCTCCCTAGTACTTAAACAGCTACAGTTTGCCTTATATCTAAAATTTTAGTGTAAGTAGATACCTGCTATGTATTCATGAAATGTAAATACCTCTCAGCAATAGAAGGTGGGGTTTGTGTGCTTTCTCAATTAGAATAATTTTTGAGAGTTTGTCTTAATTGTAACATTGAATTTTTTCATTGTTTGTTTTGGTTGGGTTTTTTGTTTGTTTGCCTTTTTTTTTTGTTTTTTGAGGTTTTTTTTGGGTGGTTTTTGGTTTTGTTTTTGTTGTTTGTGGTGTTTGTTATGTCTTTTTTTAACTTGTCTGTGTCATTGTATCATAGAATGGTTTGGGTTAGAAAAGACCTTTAAGAATCATGTCATCCAATCCCCCTGCCATGGGCAGGAACATTTTTTTCTAGACCCAGTTGCTCAAAGCTCCATCCGACCTGGCCTTGAACACTTGCAAGGATGGGGCATCCACAACTTTTCTGGGCAACCTGTTGCAGTGTCTCGCCACACTCATCATAACAAATGTCTGATCCACATCTACCCTCCTTCACAAGTTCTCCCCCTCTCTTGTATATCCTACAGTCTGAAGAGTCCTTTTAGTGTAAGGTATTTTCTGTGCACCAGAAGACTGAGGGTGCATTTTCCTTTATGAAATAAATTTGCCTTACTATGAAAAAACACCATTCCAAGTATTCCTAGTTTGTGTCCGGTATGTGTGCATGTGTTTACCATTGCTAAATGTTTTCCTGATTTTAATGATTTCTAATGGGACGGTGTGTTTTCAGTGATTTCACAGCAAAGCAGAATCCAGAAACTTCTGTTTGCAGTGGAATCCTAAGCAGCTGTAATTCCTAGTAACTTTTTATCAAATCCTCTGTAAATCTTGGTTAGAGGCAGCCAAATCACTTGCTGAAAAGAAGTTCTTGTCCTGCTGAAATCAACAGGTTGAGATGTTGCGGTGTTTGTTTTTACCTGCTTGAATAGATTGTTAAATATACTTATTTTGGGGAAGGGCTGTAAAGAATTTTATACTTGGGGTATGCTGTATTGGCACAGCCAGAGGCACGAGGACATTCAATATCAGAATTTCATTGCAGGAATGTGCTCGAGGCAGAAGCGTGCAGTGTGTGTCAGATGTGGTGGGGCTGTTACTGCAGGACAGGCAGTAATACAAATCTGGTGTAGGTCATGGACCAAGACGAATTATGAATCTCCCTCACCCTGTGGTGTACTATCAGCTTGAAAAATATGACTGTCACATTGAAACTGGTTCATTTGGCTTTTGCATGCATCTTGATGATGGATGAGGAAGTAGGAAACCTTTATACGGCGGAATCCCTTCAAAACCTTTGAAACAATTCAGAGGTGAATATTACAGCACTTGATCAGAAAATGCGCAGACATAGGATTCTGTGTTCCTTGAGTAAGCCCTTGTTTGTCTGTAGGATGTGGCTCCCTGCCGAGTAGCGCTGGTTGCCACTCTTACCTGGAGCAGTGGGACCTGTGTTTGAAGCACCATGCTTGCAATAACCAAAGATAAAAGCTGTTACCAAGGGGCCGTGTCTCATCTGCAGCTCATCTGCTGTCCTCACCTAATTAGGGCCTCCCTTCTCCTGAATCTAGGCCTGTTTGCTTATCTGCTGCAGGTCTTGATGCTTCAGTCCACAGTGAAGCTTTGAGAAGGCAGCAGCATTTTATGTTTGCTTCTATTACAAAGGTCATTCGTAAACATCATTATGAAATGTCAGGTGCTACGTTCCAGTTCAGTTCTCTGAGTAGTCAAAAGTTTTGACTACATTTTCCCTTGGCTTTTTAAATTTGTTTTGATTTTATTCTTCTATTTAAGAACATTTGACGATGGTTATTTGTGAGGTAATCTCAATTATTTTTGTCTCACCAGTTTAATTCTCTTTTTCTTGCTTTTCAGATATGAATTGAGAATTCGCTATTTGCCAAAAGGATTTCTAAACCAGTTCACTGAAGACAAACCAACTCTAAATTTTTTCTATCAGCAGGTATGTCCAGTTTTGCTATTTTTTCTTCGCTGTGTTTGGAAAATTCTGTAGTTGTTTATGTGGATAACATTATTGCACCAGGAGAAATTGAAGATTGTGTATATAAGGCAGAAAGGGTTTGAAGTCCATGGCATCTTTCTACTTGAGAAGTAGTGAGGAATATATTCCAAAGACAAACTAAATAAGCAGTTTTGGTCTTAACTCAGATAAAATTTACTGTTGTTCATCTGGTTTCTCACAGTTACTTCCCACCTTATTACACTGCTGAATTTCTTTATTTTTGCAAGTGCAAGTAAGTGGGCATTTTCACTGCAACTATGGAATGTATTTTCCAGTCATATTGTTGGGTTGTTTTCTTGGTTTGAGCATCTCTTATTGATTAGTAAACCTGCACAATAATAGAAGTATTTATAAATTATACACCTCAGTCTTCATTTTGTTCACTTAAATAATTTTAATCTGCTTTTAGACTTGACAAGCTCAAAGTAAAACTTCATGAGGTTATCTTTTAGAGGAGTCTGGACTGGAATGGTTTTAGTATCCCCTAACTTGAAGAATGCATTCAGCTGCAAAAATTCAGACCTAAAGTTACTTCTTTGCTACATTAGGTGGCTCTTTTCCAGTGTCTGTATGGTATGTTGCCTGTGTTCATGCACTGAAATATTGTTAGTGCTTACAGTTTGTGTTTCTAATGGTAGCATGGTGGTGGTGTTTTCATGTCATGGTTTTAACCATAGCTGGATTCTGCTATATAGAGGATTGGTTTTAATCTGTATCATTTAAAGGAGTCATTTTATGGAGTATTGTCATGATAGAGACATAATAAGGTAGGAATGAGAGGCAGGGGGAGAGGGCTGGTGAAGTCAGCTGAAATGGCAGAGCTCAAGAGCTACGTCATGAAGACTCTGGAGTTTTGTTCTGAAATAGAATTTATTTTTTACCTGATGTGTTTTGTTTTGTGAAAGGAACAACGATATGAAGTGCTGACAAAGTTATTCAAACCTCAGAGGCTTCTACCATGCAAAACTATTCCCCTGGATACTACTCTTTTTGTTGTGTCTCCACCACAGTCAGAAATACCCTGATCTTGGGTTGCTTGCTTGGGACACACCATCATTCTTGAGCAACATCCCCATCCCCTAAAATTAGGATATAACTGGAGCTGGTTGAAAGCACGGCGTTCTTCTGCCCTTGTCAACAGACACATTTAAAGATGAGGAATCAGGAAAGAGTAATTCTCAATGAGTTTTCTTTTTAAGTTTCTAAAAAGAGTAAGCCATAATCCTCCCCTCTGTTCAGGACTTCATGTGAAAGCAAAATACAGAGTTAACATGCTTGTACTCATTTCTTAAATGTCTCCTGCCCTTTCATGGACACACACACATTCCTGCCTTAGGTAGATGACTTTAAATTTATTTGTTTTTAATTTGTGATGAAATTTTTGTATGGATAGATGATAGAGTTGACTTCTGAGCTAGTTTAACTGATGGGTGTTACATACGTTGGGAAGCCTGCAGTGTCGTCTCATTCATGCCTCAGACATCTATTTCTTTCAAGCAAGGAGTATAAAATTCCAGAGGAATGTGTTTTTTTATCATTTTCTGACACGTTTTTACTAAATTTGGGGTAGTTGGAATAGCAAGAGGGTTTATGAAGGTCTTCAAGAACTGATACACAAAACCAACAGCTGCATGTATCTGACAGTGTCCTGAATCCCAGTTCTATTACAAAAATGAAAATCAGAGGTTCTTGTCTCTCTGCTCTGCACACTATTTTTTTTCCATTTTCTGCTTTCTTCTCCACCTTATCTTGAGGTATTTCTAAATCCTGTTCTTCAAAAGTCAGTGCTCTTTGTTCTTCAGTGCTGCAAGGTATTTGGGTCTTCATTGTCATGGAAATTAGGTGCACAACTTTTCCAGAGCTGTCGCTCTCTGCCCATGATTCTGTTTTGCTCTGTGAGTTTCACTTGGCTTCTTGAATAAATTAGGAGGCTTGCTTTTATCTGATAAAGAGTTAAGGCAGTCCCACCAACTTACGAAAAGAAGGCAGGGAAAGGATTTGAGCAGTAAAACTGCATCATAAAACAGACCTACAACAGAGGGGGGATGTGGAAAACCAAGGAAAGACTATTTTACTTATTCTATTCCTCTCTCACTGGCATTCCAGCAAAATTTTAACATGCTCTTTTGCTAGCCATAGCTCTCAGTCAGACACGTTGTGATGTATATAGGCAAGGGAATGTACCTAAATCATGCATACGTAGATATCTTAAGCTTTCTGCACATAAATAACTGTTAGAGATAATGAACGTAGAACCCAATTACAGAACTTCAAAAAATTCACTTCTGTAATCAGATTGGCCTTTGCTCATGTAAAAGTCAAACACTTTGCTGTCTCGTGTGTTATAAATGAGAAGAAAAGATTTTGAGGACCAGATGCTGCCCGTGACCAAATCTTTCTTTCCAAAATGGGGCTGAGGACATAGTACTAAATACGTAACATCTAAACATATGTTGTCCGACTTACTAAAAATATACAACATCATATGAAAAAGTTCCTGGGGAAGAAAAATAAATGTGGTAACCTTTGTCACCCATGAATTGTCCATGGAGTTTAGAAAATGTAATTATTTTCTTGAATTTGAGTTGCATGCAGAACAGCAGTGTTGTATAGTCTGAGTAAGAGACTGACTCAATTCTCAAATAATCTTCATCTTCCAGCAATGCACAGACCATTTGTGAAGATAACAAATGTTACCTTAATTGCTGTCAACAGCCACGGTTTGTTCATACAGTTAACCCAAAACACAATTATTGGGCTGTTAAACTGAAAAGTGGCGCGTGGTTGTGACTTCACAGATGTGACTGCTCCTGTTCACTGCTGTGTCCTCTATAAGCTGGTGGAAACATTTAAGTCTTTTCAGCTTGGACTTAATATATGAACCCTGGTTGGTTGGTTTTCCTTCTCCTTAATCTTGACCGTTTTAAGGATGCTGTCTTTGCTTTGGATGTTCTTTATTTCCAAGAGTCTTGAACTAATGAACATCCTATGGCCAGAACTGTTTGTAGCTTGAGGTGCATCCGATCGTGATCGGTGGCGGCCGTTCTGCCATCTGCAGTGGGCATAAGCTGTTCTAATTGGAAGTATAAAAGCAGGGCACTTAATGAGACTGGTTTGTAGTCTGTACAGCAAAGGATTAAAATTAGTGTGTGTGTGACGGAGGGGGAAATCTTGGGACTTGTTTGCGGCATCAGAATTAGTCATACTAATATTGATACCGTGCAGTTCGTTGAAGCATCTGTGTTTCAGGCTGCGCTTCAGCACCGAGATTTGAGATGGGGTAGAGGTCGATGCTTAGGTCATTCCTCTTGACTGGAGGAGTCGTGTCTTTAAGAGATGTTGTTTACATCCCAGTTCAGAGCTCTGATCAACAGGCTAATGCTGGAATTGCGTCAAAGGTAGTGGATGACAGGTCTTTGGAGGTGTCTTCTCTTTTTTTCATGCAGTGGAGCATTTAGGTGGTGGTGCTGCACTGACTGCATTATTCCCTTGAGCCCAACTGCTTACAATTTCAGCCAAATTAGGCAAATTGGATCCCACCCAGTGCTGTTTGAATTGAGGTTAAAGTGTTCAAAAAATCAGGAAGTGACAGATTTATGGTTGTCTGCACAGTTGGCAGATGCTCACTGCACAGATTTTTTTTATGTGTCTCATTGTGTTGTATACCCAGATCTGATCCAAAGTGAACTCTGACCCCACCCCGAAAACCTTAAACATGAAGTACACAGAATTGCTGAATAAAAATACTGTTATTTTTTTATCATTAAGTAACCTCATCTTGTTGTTGTTCAGTTGACTTGTTAATTTCAAATGAATAAAGATATCTGTCTTCTGTATCATTTTTTACCATTTTTCAAGAAAACTTCAGAGGAAAGAAGCATAAAGGTACAAAGGGAGAATTAAAAATGGGAGTAATGAAAATTAGAACTTCACATTTTTATTGTACTTTTCTAGAGCATCTCCAACTGCTTTAAAAAAATTTTGGTGAAATTCATTGCGAGCATATCCATTTCCCTCTGTTCCAGAAACATGGCTGTTGGGAGGTGGAAATAAAGGAGACAGCCTTCTCTCTTTTCCCTTGATAGCTGAGTGAGGAATGAAAGCCATATCTCACATCAAGATAGAATACAGCTTTTAAAAACATTCATATAATGAGAATCAGACGTAAGCTACTTGAATTGCCTTCCTTTTATTGTGGGACAAGAGCCTGCACACATTTATCCTTGAATAACATGTTAGCCTCCAGTAATTGGAGATGGTTTATCCCTTGATGAAAAGGGAGTAAGCATCTGTATGGGGGGGTGGGGGGAACCCAGCTCTTAGGCATCAGCTGTTCCATTGTTACTGTCCATGTGCTTCAAACAGAAGACTTTTAAAGTAACTTTTGGGTTTTTTTTTAGATCCCAAAGAACAAGAAAAGGTTTTTTTTATCAGTGTAGAATTTTTCTCTATGCTGGCATATTCAGCTTGCAGTGTGGAGCTGCCCTGGAGGTGTAGACATACATATAATAAAGGAGACTGTACGACTGGACAGTGTTTTGGATTTGCTTTTTAAAATGAGCCAAAGTTTGTTTAATACATAAGAGAAGGAACTGCAAGCAGAGAGGGGATGATCTCAAAGTTAGAGTGGATAAATGATGCTCTGCAAAAATTCGGCTGAATTCTGTGCCATGGGGATTCTCTTGGTGTATGAAAACAATTTGTAAAAAGAAAAGAGAAAAAAAGGTGATACTTGTTTTATTCTAAAAAAAAACGCTAAAGAAATTTCAAGGAGGCAAAGATTCTTGTGGATAGACAGCACTTTTTTGCTCTGCCTCTGTAGTGTCTGTCAAGATAATGTTAACACTTAAAATGTATTTCCTTAAATGAAAATTTTATATTGTGGCAGATCATGCAAACTAATTTATTTTTATAACACTGTCCCCCCAACATATGAGAAATTTTAGGTCCAGGCAATTACTGTAATAACTTAATCATTAAAGTTTTATAAGTCTTAGGTGCATGAGATTGAATTTGAAGTGTAGGCTGGGAATTAGACTCTTTAACCTAATTAAATAACAACATCTCTTATACCCTAGTAAAAATAGGAGACCTAAAGCAATGACTTTGACAGGAAAAGCATTGAAGAAAATCAAGGACACAAGGAGAAAAGCTGGCATTGTTCCTGATACTGGCAGCCTGTTTAAATCAAAAACAAGTAAAACAAAAAAAAGACCTTTCAGGAAGAGTTAATGCTTGGCAAATAAACTGTGCCCTCCAGGGAGGTGGTAAGAAAACTAAGAATTGCAGCTGCGTAAAAAGATATTTACAAACTGATTTTTAAATAAATGACAATAATATAAACCAAACTGAACATCCCCTGTCTGCTCCTTACAACTCGTAAAAGTAGTTACAAGTGAGGTACCCTTCACAGGGGCCAGTTTCTTAGAGTAGCTGAAATTCTCAGTTTTGCATAAAGTACTCATTTTTAACTTGAAAAAGTTGATTGACACTCTCAAAACTCTGCTGGCATTCTTGTTGTAGGTCTTGCTCTTTGTATTGTTCTGTAGCTACTTTGGTATCTTCCAAATATCGTGTGTCAAATGTCTGCTTTCTGTGAGCAGTGCTGTATGACAGGAATGTAAAACATCCTCGTATTCCTAAATACCTCTTAAATACTCAAGCTCAGTCCGAAGGAAAATGGCTGCTTTGATTTCAAACTTCCACCTGTCAACTGGAGTGGTGAAAATAGTGCCTGTGGGCTTTCATAGGTGAATTACTGTTAATTCAAGATGATAAATTTTAACTGCTAAAGATGGATTTCCATGCACTGATGTATGGAGGTGTCTGTGTTAGTACTCTTGAACAAAGTGTTACTACAGTTAGTGTATTAGGTTGCATATAAGATGTATCTCACCAAAAAAAAAAAAGTTGACTCCTGTTGATGGACTCATTTGTTCTGGAAAACCAAATTGCTGTGGAGAGGAGAAGCATAAAATTACATGCTAGCAAGGCGTGCTTAGTAGGTTGAGTACTATACAGCTCCCCAGAGTATAGCCCTAGTTTATCGAAGATCTGGAAAGCAGCAGTGTGTGTTGCAGTGACATCTGGAGATCAGCCCACTCGGACAGAAGGGACCATTTTTAGCCATTCTGTCCCTAACAATGCCTCGTCAGAACTTGATTTTCCCCCCACCCCCCATCTCTAATGCCCTTATTATTAACAGAGGAGTTTCCAAAATTAGTTAGAGATGTCAAAGATCACCTCTAGATAATATAGAGACTGTGACCTTGGAAGATGAAGAGGAGGAGCAGCTGAGGGCAGATGGCAAATGAATGTTATCCTGACACTGAATCTGTGCTTTTAACTCTGCTACAAGAATCCAAAGCCTTAATTTTCTCTAATGTAAACTTTTATAATAAATCTAGCATTATTAGATGGATAAATAGGGGTGGAAACACAGACATGTTTCCATTTTAAAAACTACCATTACAATCATTAAGGTGGCTTCTAAAAATACTGATGACATTATAAGCACGCTTTGGGCTTTTGTGTATATGGCACTTCATTCAAAGCAGATGAAGCACAAATCTTTGAGGGTTAATTTTGTGTAAGGTTTGTGAAGCTGTAGTAATGTGTGTTGGGACCCTGTTCTTTCAAGCTGATTCTTCTGATGCTGTAGTGAAGAAAATTCAGTGTCCCACAGGAACCTGCTTTTGGTAAAGGAAGGTGGGCTCCGCTGTGCAAAGCTGGAGGAGCCATCTCCTTCTGCAGTTTGGTGCTTACAGGTACAAGCGATTATATTGGGTGGCTGTTCCGCGTTCAGCTGTTGAGGAATCTATCCCAAGGTATGCTGCTGCATTCTGTGGTGCATGTAACACTACATGAAAGATTACAGTGGAGAGCATAGAATATTTGAGATAATTACATCTGATAAGGCACTGTGGAAGAGCTGTGTTGTGGATCGTGGAACATGTGTGTGGTACCTTTTACAAGTGCAGAACAAAATGCAGCCTGAGCAGGAGTACTCTGAACACAGAGCAACTTTGTCCATTTGGAATGTGAAACTGTGGGGGAAATAAACGTGGTATACACTTCAATTGTTGGTTTGGTCATATAAGTAGTTGCTGAAGATCAGCTTGTTCCAGTGGATATATTGAGGTATTCTGGACTTACATGTTACAGAAACTGGAATTAAAAAAAATTGGTAAATAGGGGCAATGAGGCTGGTGAAGGGCCTAGAGCACAAGTCCTGTGAGGAGCGGCTGAGGGAGCTGGGGTTGGTTAGGCTGGAGAAGAGGAGGCGGAGGGGAAACCTTCTCACTCTCCACAACTGCCTGAAAGGAGGTTGGAGCACGGAGGGGGACAGCGTCTTCTCCCTGGTGACGTGTGACAGGAGCAGAGGGAATGGATGCAAGCTGCACCAGGGGAGGTTTAGGCTGGGTATTAGGAAACATTTCTTCACTGAAAGGCTTATCAAACATGGGAATGGTCTGTCCAGGGCAGTGGTGGAGTCACCATCCCTGGAGGTATTTAAATGGCGTGTGGACCTGGTGCTCAGGGACAGGGTTTAGTGTTGAGCTTACAGTGTTGGGTCAGAGGTTGGACTGGATGATCTTGAAAGTCTCTTCCAACTAAACATTTCACAACATTCTGTGAAATTATAGGAGAAATTTCACTGGACTTCCACGGGACCGATGTCACCAGAAGTGTTGTGTGTTAGTGTAAAACAAAGTCGCAATGAGAGGTTCCTCTGGTGGCTGAGTGTGAGCTGTTCTGTACAAAAACCAAACCCCAAATTACCTTCAGGTATTAGAAACTTCAGTGTTTAAAAGCAAGTGCTGGAACACACCTGAGCTGTTAAAAAGGAGAATAAATAAATAATTATTGTTGATACAGGAAGGTTGTATTTAATATAAATGGCACTAACTAAGCACAAGTACATCATTTTTGAATATATATATAAAAAAAAAAAAAAACAAGCAGTTACAAATCTCCAGATAGAACAAATGGATAAGAAAAAAATGATGTAATGTGAATTTTTATTTTCTATGCTTTATTATAATTACTATTCTTATCCTGCTTACTGAAGGGAGTACAGAAGACATTTTGCTTCTTCATTTGCTTATCTAAAGATGTTACAAGTTGTGGTAGATTCGGTGTGGGGGTGGGTGTTTTTGGTTATGCACTTAACTCTTTAGGGGGTTCTTAGTCACTGAAGTGCTGTTTAAGTGCAGTTTTCAAAGCAATGCCTTTTTTTTTTTTTAAAAAAAACGGCCTACATTGTGTAAGTAGGTCATAGACATTGAAAGTGAGGCAAGAGAAAGAGATTACTTATTTTTAAAGTGTCCTCCTGAAAAATTGGAGATTACCCTGTGGGAAATTTCTTGGTAACATTAAATGAGCTGTGAAAGCTGGTGGAGTGGCTAATTACTGGTACTCACCATTTTTGAGACACCATTTGATAGTACTGTTGCTAAAGAATTTCCACGGTAGTTATGCTTGAAAAGAAAACTCAATAGAAATTTTGATAATTTTATTTAATAATTTATAAGGATATAAACAAATTTAAATGTAAAGTACATGTTTAAGACATACAAGCGGTTGGGTTTTTTTAATCCCTAAACTCCTGGAAATCATTCAGTGCTAAGTTCACAATGATTTTACTCGTGTTCTTAATAAAGAAATCGAAATCCAGCATGGTGTTTTTATGAACTGTGCTGGCAAGATGGCTTGTCAGCCTGAGTGAACGTTTTTCTGAAATACTGCAGCTGCATAAAAAAATTGTGTGCAGAAAAATGAAGCAGATGGCTTTTGAAAGTAGCAGCTGGTATATAAAATACGAGGCCTGTGATAGATTTGTTCTTAAATCATGTGTGCTAGCATAGGGCTATTCTCGCATTTTTCTCTTCACAGAGATGGGCTTTCCTCTGTCTCCAGTTTTTTGTTTACATTTTACCAGCTGGAATTTGCTAGCCATTTATATAGGTAGGAAAGTGTTCATTATTTCCTGGTAAATTTTGAAAAGTTAGAAGTTACACCATAAGTAATTTGCCCATTGAAGTAAAAAGAACAAATATTTTAGAAGTCTGACATCAGAAATGAAACAGGGCATTCGTTTACATGCCTGTCTTCCTTGTGGAAAAAGCTTATTAGTTCATGGTTCAGTGTTCCCCCTCTTTCTTTGGTTCTCTTTTAAGAATATCTTTGAACTTCTAATGCTGAAAAGAGTAGAATCATAGGGAGATTTTTGTTCTGGCTAACCAATGAATGAATACTGACCCAAAAAAATATTTTAAAATATTGGTGGGAATAGAAGGTAAATAAACAAAGGGAATTCTTGCTGAGTATCAGGGCATCAGTATGTCAGGAAATATGTTATGGCAGAGATTCTGTGGGACTTCTAAATTTTAGTTTGCTTTAAATACTACTGCCCTGTCTGAGCTTGTATTCGTTGAACACAGGTACTGTATGTTGGAGGGTTGTGTTTCACTTTTTATTTTATCAGGACGTCTAAAAGAGTTCTTTTTCCTACCTCTGAGAGGTGCATTTGTGCCTGGCATTCATGTTTCCCACATACTGCCCTTCACCGTAACTGCTGTGACCAAGAAGTTAACTACAAATGAAAGCATAGGTCACACTTTAATTTACTTGCCAGCCTGTAAACGAGCAAATGCAAGTACAGTTACTACTTGTAACACTGACACGGTAGTACTCACTATCTAGAAGCCTGGATTAGTTTGCATTTCCATTATGCCACGTTGAATGGAACTTAAATAGGCTAATCCTTCCCCTCCCGAAGTGTACACCTGCTTGACTGTAAATCCGGTTTAAACTTGTTGAACATTTAGCAAAAAAAAAAAATCTGAGGGAGAACATCAGATTTTGCACCAAGAAATTTTTGTCTCTGTCCTCCTCCAAACTGTTTTTCCAATGCACTTTCCTCTGCAAGTTCAGATAAGCACAAAATGGTTAAGTGAGTGGAAGCAAATGAGTTGCAAGCAACGTAACCAACATGATTCACTTAAGACATAATATTGGGGGCTGGTTGGTTGCTACCAAATAAAAAGTATATAGGCTTTTAGCAGTGGATCACTACTGTAAATCTAAGTGTTTGCGTTGTTAATCTTTATTGCTAAGACATTGTGACCATGAAGTAATTGAGATGGCTACAGGCTTCATGTAGTCTTGTAAATGCCAGAGCATCTGCTCTGTAGTATGTGGTGTAATTGAAATAACGCCACGCAGGTTTGACCGGAGTGTCTTAAAAGGCTTCATTGGTTGGTGGTAATTGGTAAGGGTTGCTGGTCTGCTGTGTCTTGCTTGGCCAGTTCAAAACCAGGTTTGTGTGCCAAGTATGTGTAAGTCAACGTTCTCTTACAAACTAGGTAACAGACCACGCTGTTTCCCAGACCCACAGAGGAGGATTCATGCTCCCTCGTAACATAATTTAAAAAAAAAAAAAAAAAAAAGGTAGAATTCTTGAGATTTGTTGGTTTGGTTCTTGTGTCTTTGAGTGTTTATAGGCTTTCTGCTTGTAAAGAGAGGGTCTTTGTTTCTCTTAAAAAATATTCTCATTTTTCTCATTTAACTGTATTAACAACAATAATAATTGAGCAAACACAAAAGGCTTCTAGGAAAAATATTCAATTGCATTGTGGCAGCACACTTAATTACCATTAAATTATCTCTTGCGTCTCTTCCATTTAATATTTGCTAAGGCTTTTTCCTTAGGTTATACATCTTGTGCTGAACTTCTTGCCAAATTCTTATCTAATCTAAGCATGAGCTTAGATTAGAGTTCATGCATTGATGTTATGCTATCTAAAAGAGAATAGTCAAGAAAAAATGGAAGATAAGAGAAGTTCTCATTAGTATTCTGGAAGTAGAAATTGAATCTGCCTTTTTTCTTTCCTTAGACTTTCTGAAATGTAAAGAAGAATGTGTGTTGTCAGGTTTCTGGAAAAAAAAAAAAGCAAGATCAAATTCATTCCTTCTATCAATTTATTACCTATAATAGGACACTGCTCAATCCAATTAGATGAGATTATGGCCGTAGGCTTCCTGAAGTTTATAATCTCTTTGTATACCATTCAGAATTTGAACAGAAACATAAATGGGTGTATATAATGTATATGCATTGCTTTAGGATAACCAAGTGCAGCCAGTAATTGTGATGAGGTGTTGTCATGACTTTGTAAACACTATTAATCAGTTGTGGACACTGAAGGAGGGTATTTTTTCCATGTGTTCATCTCATTTCTTAGGCAGACAAAGGCATTTTTATCCCTCTCGTCAGTTCGAATAAAGTACTGAATTTGAAAGACCGGAAGCTTCACGTTACTGTACCAAGGAACTTCAGAAACTACACCCACACACACACCCCCCCCGTGTGATAAATCAGCAAAGGAAGGTTGTTGGCTGAAACATGAGGTGGAAGGACTATATGTAATTTACTCTGCCTTCATGAAATACTCATGTTTGTTCACCTCTTCTGCACTGGGATGTGCAAAAGGACATTTCTTTTTTTCTGCTTGTCACACTAACAAAATGATGAAGTCAGGTAACTGTCTGCAGCATTATGGTGAAAACGGCTTGGTTTTGTCTTTCAAACAAGCCGAGAATTTTCAAAATACTTATTTTTCTCCCAAATTGTTGGGAGGGGGTTAATATTTTCTTCGTCAAGTTCTGGTGCCCATAGTTGGGGAATCAGCCTGGGTAAACATGATGGGAACTTGTGAAGACTCATAAGCCAGAGGGCAAGAGGAAAGAAACCCCAATCTTTAAATGCTTGGATAATGTTGCTAATTTATTTATGGAATAGTAGTCACTTGAGGCAAGTAGCATTTAAAAAATATGTTTGTATGGAACTGAAGATGTTCTTAAGCTGTTTAGTTTAACAAATTAAGTACTTCAGTTCTGGGTTCTACAAGGCAATGAGCTGTGAAGATAAATGAATGCCTATTTGATCATGATACACTAGTAGCCTCAAGCGAGTGTAGTTTCTGCAGGGGGAAGCTCTATGTCAGGATTGGGGAAAAAAAAGCATCTTTACTTCAGCCAGTTCTTTTTGGTCTGTGAATACTTCAAGGAATACGTGGATAATGGCTCTGATACCAAATTGTTAAAATGGTTCAAAAACTTGAATGCATAGTTAAAAACTTTTGTTAAATGTGAGCCAGGCACTGGCGATTTGATTTGGGTGTCTGTAAGGCAGGCTAGCTAACGGATTTTGTGAACAGGTATCTGAGCTTCTTAGGGTGAAGTGACTTGGTCTGCTGATGAAGGTGAATTCTCAGAGAAGGGGTAGAAGAATGAAATAAGTGCTTGTATTTAAAGTAAAATCAAAGTTCATTAAGCCTCAGTATGAATAATACAAACAGAAAGTAAATTGATTATAGTTGCAAAGCCTTTGAAAAAGTCTCCCACAGCATCCTCCTGGAAAAGCTGTCAGCCCATGGTTTGGACAGGTGCACCCTTCGCTGGATTAAAAACTGGCTGGATGACCGGGCACAGAGAGTGGTGGTGAATGGTGCCACATCCAGTTGGTGTCCAGTGACCAGTGGTGTCCCCCAGGGGCCAATACTGGCTCCAGTTCTATGGAGCGTCTTTATTGATGACCTGGATGAGGTGATTGAGTGTACCATTAGTAAATTTGTGAATGACACTAAGTTGGAGTGTGTCGATCTGCTGGAGGGTCAGAAGACGCTGCAGAGGGACCTGGACAGGCTGAGTCAATGGGCTGAGGCCAATAACATGGGGTTTAACAAGATCAACTGCAGGGTCCTACACTTTGGCCACAGTAACTCCCTACAGCGCTACAGACTGGGGGATGAGTGGCTGGAGAGAGGCCTGGCAGAGAGGGCCCTGGGAGTAACTGGTTGACAACTGGCTGAACATGAGTCAGCAGTGTGCCCAGGTGGCATGGAAGGCCAGCGGCATCTTGGCCTGGTATCAGGAGTAGTGTGGCAGGCAGGTTTAGGGCTGTAATTCTCCCCCTGTACTCGGCACTGGTGAGGCCTCACCTTGAGTACTGGGTGCAGTTCTGGGCCCCTCACTTTCAGAAGGATACTGAGGTGCTGGAGCAGGTCCAGAGGAGAGTGACGAGGCTGGGGAAGGGACTGGAGGGAAAGTCTTATGAGGAGAGGCTGAGGGAGCTGGGGTTGTTCAGCTTGGAGAAGAGGAGACTCAGGGGGGACATCATCACTCTCTACAGCTACCTGAAGGGAAGGTGTAGTCAGGTGAGGATTGGGCTCTTCTCCTAGGCAACCAGTGACAGGACGAGAGGCACGGCCTGAAGCTGCGCCAGGGGAGGTTTAGGTTGGATCTTAGGAATCACTACCTCACGGAATGGGTGATTAGACACTGGAATGGACTGCCCTGGGAGGTGGTGGAGTTGCCGCCCCTGGAGGTGTTTAAGGAAAGATTGGACGTGGTGCTCAGTAACATGGTCTAGAGAGACCTTATTGTGGCCTTTCAGTACTTAAGTGGGCCTGCCAGAAAGATGGGGACAGAAATCTTAGCAGGGCCTGTTGTGATATAAGACAAGGGGTGATGCTTTTAAACAAGAGGGAGATTTAGACTAGAGAGAAGGAAGACGTTTTTTGGTTTTTTACACTGAGGGTTGTGAGACCCTGGCCTAGGCTGCCCAGCAAGGTGGTAGATGCCCCATCCCTGGAACTATTCCAGGTGAGGTTGGCTGGGGCTCTGGGCAACCTGCTCTGGTTGCAGATGTCCCTGCTCCCTGCAGGCAGGTCGGACTAGAGGACCTTGAAAGGTCCCTTCCAACCCAAACCATTCTGTGATTCTGAACTTGCTCTGTTTCTGCAATACAGGCATCCATCTAAGAAATGAACTCATGAAGAATTTGCATTTCAGTTTGTTTCTTTATAAATATCCTGATGTAGACCTGGGGACAAGGAGTGCTGTTCTGTTGTTGCATCTGTGAATACTGCTGAGGTTATATATGGTAATAACATGGGAGCCTGGAAACTACATTCCCCATTTAACTGCTCCAGGCTTGGGTGTGGTAATGTTAATGCAAGAGGGGTTTCTTATCCTTACTGATGAATGAAAATTCTAATTTCATTTTCTGATTAAGTAATTATGCCATGGAAATTATGAGGACATCTAGGTGGCAGTTCTGACTTAGAAGTTGAACAAAACCTTAGTTACAGAAGAGTTTCTCTCAGAGAAATATTATACCATTAGTAACAGGTGCAGCTCTGCAGTGGAATAAAAAGTAAGTAAATGGGCTCTAGCTGAGGTAAGATACTACTCAGAATCTCTGCATTTTTTGTCTTGTGGCCAGAAGTGCCCTTTCCCAGGAAACTTCCTATTTTGACACTTGATGATACTGAGCAGTACAGGCTGGTCAGAAATGCCCGACCTTCTGGACGGCCAAATTTCTTGTAAATGCCTCCACATGTTTTAATGACGAGAGAGAGATCAAGCATCTGCAGAGACTTGGTGAAGGGCCACCAAGACGATGAAGGGCCTGGAGCATCTCTTCTATAAGGAAAGGCTGAGAGAGCTGGGACTGTTCAGCCTGGAGAAGAGAAGGCTGAGAGAGTGATGTTACCAATATCTATAAATACCTGACAGGAGAGTGCAAAGAAGACACAGCCAGGCTCTTTTCAGCAGTGCCAGGACCAGAGGCAGTTGGCACAAACTGAAACACAGGTGGTTCAATCTGAACATCAGGACACATTTTGTTTTTTAATGGTGAGGGTGACCAAGCACAGGCACCCGTTGCCCTGAGAGGTTGTGGAATCTTCATTCTTGCAGATACTCAAAAGTTGTCTGGACACAGTCCTGGGCGACTGGCTCTGGGTGGCCCTGATTGAGCAGGAGTGTTGAACCAGAGGAGCTCCAGAGGTTCCTTTCCAGTGTGATTTTTGAGTGATTCAGATGGGAAAACTCTTTGGTCGCTTCATAACATGAGGCAGTATTTTACTTCTGATGCTAAGGAAAAGGACCTTAAATTGCTCCCTCAGAAAATATTTCTGCAATGCCTTTTTTTGCCAGATCTTTCAGATGAAAGGAGTGTATCTGCCATACCTTATACATTAATAGATAGTACAGTCCTTTCATTTAGGTTGGAAAAGATCTGTAAGGTCATAGAGTTCAACTGTAAACCTGATGCTGCCAAGTCCACCATTAAACCCTGTCCCTCAGCACCACCTCTACACAGCTTTCAAATCCCTTCAGGGATGGTAGTTCAACCTTTGTAGGTTGCTGCTTTGTAGTTTAGGGCTGGATCCAGCTGTCTGATGGGTGCTGTGGTGGGTGCTCGTGTTACTGGAAGAATGCTGACTGGAGAGGGACTTCCAGCTTTTGACTCTGATGGTGTACTTCCTTATCTTTGAAATTACAAATTTCTTAGCAGTATTGTTTTGAAGTTGTTTTTCTTACAACTCGTCATCACTCAAAAAAAGCATTTGGTGTATTGCTTTCATACTGTATAATCACCTCTTTGATTTGCAAGTCAGTCACGTGGATTTTTGTCATACTGTGCTGGTTTGACCTTGGCTGGATGCCAGGTGCCCACCAAAGCTGCTCTGTCTCTTCCCTGCCACCCCCTCAGCTGGACCAGGGGGAAGAAAATAAGGTGAAACTTGTGGACTAAGACAAAAGCAAAGAAAGCCTTTTCTGCCTACATCAATGTTAGTAAATAAAGTCCAAGACATGTAATGAAGCTTCAACCACCATGGTCCATCTTTGTTGACTACCCAGCATGCTCTGTGGTACAGCTTTTGCACATGCCACTTTACCACTGCCCTAGACCCGGGCCCAGCTGGGGGACGATGCAGGCCAGTAATGGTCCAGATGTGCTGGTTTGGTCCGGATGTCCTCTTCAGGAGTGCTGACCACTTTCCCACAGCATTAGGCCACGCTTTTTGGCCGGTTTTATTTCCTACTGTAGATGGTAACCATCAAGTTTCACTTGTCATCTTGTTGCTAGTTTAAACATTATTTTAGGTCAGTATGTAGTACGATATTCACGTCCTACTCTTTTTACTAACTGCTGGTTTTAGTTTTGCAGTAATGCGTAGTTTATATGCATGATATTAAATTAAAAACTGTTGTCCAAGATGGTTCAAGAATACAGCATACGTTCATTTACCTGGAATGCAGGTGCAACCATTTGCTCAGCCTCCTGTGAAGATGTTAATTATATTTAATACAACATAGGTAATATTGATGTAGATAAGGCATTTTTTAATCAAGTTCATTGCAGTTGAAATGGGTTTCTTAGAAAAGTGCAGCTCGTTTATGGGTAATATGAACACAGCTTTTTTTTTTTCCTTTCTTTTCATGCACAGTAAATATTAATTCCAAAAAGTTAAATTTCAGATGTATTTATTCTAAAGCTGTTTGGGCAGTATTTTAATCTGTTTTAGCACTGACCTGATCTTTCTGTGATGCATGCCTACTTCTCTTGCTGTAGGTGAAAAATGACTATATGTTAGAAATAGCAGATCAAGTGGACCAGGAAATTGCTTTGAAACTAGGTTGCCTTGAAATCCGGTAAGCTGATATAATTTCATTTATTATTCAACGTGTTTCTAACAGAATATATCCATTAATTTTGAAACTGCTTATAGTTCACCGATTACTGACCACTATAGCTGAACAGAACCTAAGACTTCTTTGCTCCAAAGGAGTTTGAAGAAAAACTGAATAGAATGTGATGTAACCAATTTCTAGTGATTTTTAAATTAGCATTTATTTTAAAATTTTAATTAATTACATCTTGATATTGCCTTTTGGGTGTATTCTTCATCTGAATAATTCAAAGAACTGGAGAGTAGAGTGAAGTATACTTCAAAAACATAAATGCATCTGTGGTGGTGTTTAGTGAAGTCTTGTCATTGCGTATATATAAATCCTACAGCCAAAGAATGTAATTAAAGATAAATGCTGCTACCTTCCCATTCTGCACTGACTCAAATCTTTAATGTGCTATTTTCAAATTATTAAATCTTAAGGATTCTTTAGGGGGGGTTTGGTGGTTTTGTCAGCTGTATAGACAGCTGGAAAGTAAAGATAAAATTATCAGATTCAGAGATCCTTCAGAGAGTTCCCAGCACAGCTTTTGAAATTCATGTTTTGGTTTTTGCTTATTTATGGAGATTTCCAGCTTTAAGCATAACTTGCTTTAATTATGCTGTTGTCTCACCCAGGAAGATTAGGGAAGAATTAAAATTGAGAAGAAATTAATGGCAAGTGTAAACTTGTTAGCAGAGAAGGAAAGTGTCCTTTGGCCAGCGCTTTCCAAAATAAAAGAGAATTTAGGTTTATGAAATTTCCTAGGTATCGTAGGAAAACCTGATGTCTTTGCTGCAAGTTTTCCTGGTAGCCCCAGAGAAAACAAAAATCTTTGTGTAACTGCAAAGTCTCTATGCACTTACAAAATTATTGGTGCCTTATTTCAGAACATGTACTGAGTAATAATATTTCATGATTAATTGGCAGCCAAGTCCTTCTTTCCATGGTTCTCATGCTGTGACTCCTCACAGCATTTTCATGGTATTTCTAGTTGATGACTGCTAAGACCATAAGCGTTACTTGTCCACTTTCTCAGAGAAAACAACGATCCCAGCCCTCCCCCACCAACAGCTACTCTTGATTGATTGACTTTTACATGAACATTTCTGGAACATTCTGCCATTCCCCATTTCCTCTGTTTTTCCCTGTTACATGGACAGCCCCAAGTGCTGTTATAAGGGAGGGAGATGCTGCTGGAGGTAGAAAGGAGCTGCTGAAGGGCAGGTTAGAGCAGTTTGCTTAGCAGCAGTGTAGTTAAGCTGTTTTAAAGTGGTTCTGAAAGTGCAGTACTGCTATCATCCTCGGTAACGTTCCATACATGAAATTATTTTGTAAAATAAAAGCCTGATCTGAGGTAGGAGAACAACATACTAATATTTGAATTCATTGAGATGTTTTCTAATGGTAAGTCTCTGAAAGGTTTGAGTGTGCTGGTGTTTTAGTCTTAGGCGGGATCATCCAATAATTGTCACTTTCAAATATTTTTCCTGACTTCAGGAGATCCTACGCAGAGATGAGAGGCAATGCGTTAGAAAAGAAGTCCAACTATGAAGTGTTAGAGTAAGTATTGTGTTCTAGCTTGAGGTTTGAACTGTTTCTTAAAATGAAGTGTTAAATTTAGTCCAGTAATAGAATGTTTATATTGTAATTTTTCATTTCATGAAGTTTGATGAGATCTTTGCATGCTTTAATATAAGAAAAGGATTATGAAACCTATCAAGGTATGGAAGTAGGGACAGTGCCTTTAACTTTGGCCCAGGAAAACAAGTTTGCAGTTGTTTAAACTTGATCAGAAGGCTTATTATATTTTTTTTTTCAATTTTGCTAATGTTTATGGGGTTATCAAATCTAGTTCTAAAGTCATTTGTTTCTGAACGTTTTCCTGCGTATAGTTGCATTCTTCAATTGTGATTCATCTGTGGTAAAATTTGAGTTACTTCAAAATATTTGTGGTATTGTTTTTTCTTCTGTTTTCTCAGTATGTGGTTTTCTGGAATTACCAGGTATATTATTTCTCTGTGTATCACAGATGTTAAGAATACCAAGAGGCATCCTTACACTAAATTATTATGGTTGCTTAATCATGTCGTATGGTATATTGAGTCCAAACAAGCCAAAGTCCTTTAGATGTTTCAGGGATTAAAAAAATGGATTTATTTACATTACTTTAGAGGCACAAGTTTCATACATGCATATGCCAACAGTCTGCTCTTCACTATTTATTATTTTTGGGGAAAGATGCTGTCCAGTTTAACAGAAAGTTGGGATAAAAGGTTGGTGTAGCGGTCAAGTCTGCATCATTTTTTATATCTTTTTTAATAAAGCTCTTGCTAACTTTTAGAGGTGTGAAATTAGAGAACGTGGAGGTGGCAAATAAGATTTTTCACCACAGTCCGTAAGTTCACAAGGAAATGGTATGGTTTTGATAGGTAAAGAAAACTGTAAGGAATTGCTGCTTATATATATAGTGCCTGCTATTTATACAGTGCTTGTCTATCTGTGCAGAATTTCTAAAGCTTTGGTTTTGTTTGAATTAGAGACTTTTTTTTTTTTTGAAGGACTTTGGTTTTCCATTGGTAGCCCCTAGTTAGAAATAACCTGATTGAGGAAACGTGTAATAAAATGAGAAAGGACAAATACAAATAAAGATGAATGGGATGAGCAGATAGATAATGCTAAAAGGTTATATAAAAAAAAAAAAAGTAAAGTGAGTTACAGTGATTACAGGTTTGATAGGTTTCAGAAAGAACTTGAGAAAGGTATTTACAAGTCAGTTATTTGGCAACTCAAAAGCTATAAACATGAGTAATTAGGTTAACGACTGTGGAAACAGCAAGACAAAGAAAATAAGGATCATAACAGATGACATGAAATATTAATTATTAATTGCAGCAGGTGAGAGTTCCTGGAGGACTCAGTATGGGGCTGCTTCCAGTTTAACAGTGATTTCTCTCTTTCAGTGAACAAGCTTTCCAAGAAGTAACTGTTTTGGCAGAAGATAACTGCTGCTCTGATATCCAAAGTCTATCAGCATAGTGCCATGCAAAATTTAAAATGTAGAATTGTGCATTTCAAGATTTTTTTTTTTTTTAGTATATTTATTTACATATTGAGAAGCAAAATTAGTTTTGTATGAGATGTAGCTGGGAGAGATGAAGGATAAAAGCACCTTAAAGTAGCTATAGGTAATTATAAGGTAGTAAGAGTCTTCAAAAATTGCTAGCAATCCCCAAAATGTACTCATTTGATCTTACCACTTTAATAGCCTATGAAAGTTTATCTACACAAGTAATATCTAATTCTCAAGTGAGGCTTTTGTTGTTGTTTTGGGGTTGTTTTGCTAGTTGTAGTACATCATGAGGCACTTAACCAGCTGATTGTAATATTTAAATGTCACTTTTCTGCATTTGGTGTGATTGCTTCATGCCTGTCTTTGTCAGATGTCTATTAGATGTCTATTTGTCTTTGATCAGATTTTCATACAAGACCAAATCTGGATGGGAAATAGTAGATAGAATCAAAATGTTAAGTAGCCTTTAATAGTTGTGCCTTCATGTAATGAAAGAAGAATTTTTTCATAATAAATGTGAAGCCTGTTAAAATAGAACAGGGATAATTACAAGTACAAAAATGGGAGCTATATGAAGGAACAGCTGCAGCCACAATTTGGTAAAAAGCATGTTGAAGTCTATTATGTTAATCTAGCATTACTTTTTTTTGGTCGCAACTTCAATCAAGTTGGAGAATAGAAATAAAGATATATGTTGCCTTAAGCTGCTTATCATTATATTACAAGTGGCATCATCTATCTGTAGTTGGTATTTTAATAATCCTATTGAAGTTTACACATTAAAAAAAAAAAAATACATCGAAGCCTCTAAGTGGGATGGAGTAGATGAAGTTAATTACAAAGCTATAGAAGAACTGTATGAACCAGCACCTCACTGCTAATTATCTTTTACTGGCAATCAGAAAACAGATGTCTGAGTTCTTAATCTGGAGGACTGAGTTGGTGCGTATCCTGAGCTCCCCATTTTATGCCCCTGCAGTGCAGCTGAGGAGGGAAGGGAAGGAGTTTGTAGGGTTGTGTGTTTAAAACTTTATCTACTGATTTCTAATGTTTTTCCTCTATAGGCAGCCACAGTTTGTTGTTGACTATGGTATTAAATCCCTATGCTTCTCATTAAATTCATAAATTTGCCATCTCAGTTAAACATAGGATATGCTTCATTAACAAATTTCTCTTAAGAGTTGTGGGTTTTTTGTGCCTTGCATAAGAATTTCTGCTGAATTTGTACAAAAGGTGGTGGCTGTACAACTCCCTTTAGTAACACATGGAATCAGGTTGTCTCAGCCCTGTGCTGCAGTACTGTTAAGATGAGTAATACGTGAGTGTTGCAGGGTGATTCGTTTTCAAAGCCACCATTTCTCTCTCAAATGCTTAATGTTAGACTAATATATTCCTTGTCAAAATGTCTTTGCATGTTATTTAGATGGTAATAGTGTGTTAGATTTATTTAACTGTGTGGGATGGTAAACCGCATATAATTTGCATTTGAGAAGAAGTGCATCAAAGGAATTAACATTTATGCAAGTTTTATAATCTTGCAGCTTACTGTCGTTGCACAGATGCCAGTGTTCTGCCTCTCTTAGCTGAGGATGTTTTTAGTATGTTTTTTGAAATTGTGTACAATCTGTCTTTAGAGGGCTTGCAAAATACCCTGATTTATTGAGTAAGCTTTTTTTATTGACTTTAATGTTGGCTTTCTTCTTGCACCATTAGGTAGCAGTAAATATATACTGTATATCTCAGGCTCACTAATGGCTTCTCTTTTCTTTGTCAAATGTAAGAATTCCAGATGTATTTCTGTTTGTGTTCAAAGCATGCAGTCATGGAAGGCTTTTTTTCATACTCATTTCAGAAGCAGATAAGGGTGTTTGTTTAAAAGAGATTGTAACCTCTTGAATACAAAGGAAAAAAGTCAGTAACACCTTTCAGAGGCAAGGGCAGAAATCATTTTCCTATTTACATACTTCTTTTAGTTTTTCCTTTTTATCATGCAAATTTTCTGCTAATACCATACAACTAATTCACAGTCATGCGACATTTGTTATACAATGATCTTATTCTGCCCCAACAAACCTCTGGCAGCTTCTCAGGCATTTTTCTTGGAGCTAATATTCAGTCATAGTGGTACATACACACGTCAGACATAAACTAGGAGCAGTTATAATCCTTATGGCTCTGAGTTCCAAACCAGGGCTGCAACTCTATTTGTAAGTGTGAAAGTGAGCTTGATGCAGTTCAGTTTGCACAATCCAAGCTCGTGGACAGAATTAGGATCCCGATTTACAGATGCAAAAATGGAGATTATTTGAAAGAAAAAATACTTGGGAATTTTAAAAGTAGATGTTCAGTATGAGGAAAAAGTAGAAAAGAAAACAATAGAAATTAAAATACTCTTGACTTATAGTGCTGTAAAGGGTAAAACAGCAGTGGAATGTCAGTCAACGTGCTTATAGAGGTGATATAATGAGAAATCTTTTCCACTATGTTGTATTTCCTACTCAATTCTAAGAGGTGTTTAATTATTAGCTTGTCATTTTCGTGTTGTTTCCCTCTCCTCTGACTACATGCTCTAAGAATATTTTTTCAATATTCTTTAAATTATTAAAACATGTACAAAGAGCAGTGTCTACTCTCAAAACTCTGTGCCCAAGCCAACATTTTGAATGATACACTTTCCACACCAGGTACCTGTTGTAAATGATGCTGCTATCCCACGATTGCTGTGGGGTGGCTCTGGTTAGTTTTTTAATGCTACTGTGTTATGCTGAGATTGTCAAGGACCTTACTGTGAAACCACATGTTTATTGTATTGCATGTAAATATTGCATGACCAAACCAAATAACCCAAAACACCATCCTGAAAAAAAAGCAATATAATAAATAAAATATTGCACATTGTTTTAATATTAATGCCATGCATGTTTTTGTTTCAGGAAAGACGTTGGTCTAAGACGTTTTTTCCCGAAGAGTTTACTAGATTCGGTGAAGGTAATTACAGTCCCAGTCAATTCTATGCTACTTTTAAAAAGTGTCAGAAATCTGTAACCTGCATGGTCATTTGCACTGTACTGTCGTAAGTGAATTGCTGTGCAGTTGTGCTGTCTTGGTGAAAAAATACCAAAGTGCTCTCTCAGATTGGTAGGAGATAAATCCCCCAGTACAGGTGTGTGGCGAACAGAACGAAGTTAAGAATGATTTACTTGACCTTGCTGAGCTACTGTCAGAGGAACACCACTACCTCTCAAACCTGGTGAGCAAAAATTCAAAGCCAGTCCTCAAATCCTCTAATATCAAATAACTTCCCTCCCCCCCAAATGAGACTCCTGGAGAAAATGGAAGGGGAGGTGTAAGAAAGCAGCATATTTTTAGTGGCAACTTGATAAATCACATTCTGCTTTCTTTCCTCAAAAAGGTATCCAACTCATTTAATGAAGATTTCCAGTAATTTCCACTTATGTTAATCCTAGTTAAGACTATAAACATTAGTTGAGTCTTACTTCCACCAAAGTCCATATGTTCCCACAATAAAACATGCTAATTTTTCTTGACATGTTTTGAAAAGGGGGATTAAGAATTGTCACCAAGTAGTTTTCCAGCTATAGCCATCTTGTTATGAAGGTCTTGGTAAAATATCTCCTACCATTCATATGTGAAACTGTAAATCATAAAATGATATTTTAGAGCTGGTTTTGGTAAACAGGGATGGTTTTATAGAAATAATAGAATTTGACTTTAGATTTCGAAAATTTTGACACTGTGATTTAAAGGTCTACACAGAAGAGGTCTGTCATGAAAGGGTTTGGTTTCAAAGGCCTTGAAAATCAGAAGCTAATGAAGTCAAGTGGATTTAAGTAATCCCTCTGCATTTTAATTTAAGCAATTATCTGAAACTGTATTCTCTGCTAACGGGCGAAATTGTGGTGAAAGGCTCCAGATGTAATAACTGTTTCCGAAATGATATTATGGAGCCATAAAACTGACCAACAGAGAAAATAACTCTTCAGAAATGATGAAATGCAGAGAATAGCTGAAAGAACTAGCAAGAACTGCCAGAAGGTGAAGATGAAGACATGAAAAAAATGCTGGACATGTGAAGAGGGAAAACAAGGGAAGGAGAAACGAGTCTGCTTTTCAGTGAAAATTAAATCCCTATTAAAAATAATCTAGGATTGGTTCAGTTGATTAAATGACTCTTTCACTTTGTGAAGACCAGTGATTTGGAGCTGATAGGCCACGGAGGACTCCCGATGGCCACGAAATATAAAATGAATTATTTCTCTCTGTTATTGAGGTAAAGGTTAGAGTGTAGCGTGGTGGTAATCAAATTTCTTGATGTTCTACATTTAGGAGATGTCAGCTATACAGAGGATATCACTTGATGTATAGGAAGACCAGAAGGCTGGAAAAAGGATAATCAAAATATTTAACAGTAGAACGTATGAGATGCCATTAGAGCAGTTCAAAACCAGAAAGTTCAGCTTTATTTTGAGAGATCATTAAATAAATAAAATAGAAGACAGGAGTTCAAGGACATTGATATATTAGCTGGTGACAGAGCGTCTGTAAGACATAATTCTGTAAAAGAGAGCAAGTGCTGTCCTCGGAGGTGTCTTGGGAGGTTCCTCCAGGAGGAAACATTGTCATTGGACAACACACCATATCTCATGTGTGCTGCAACTAGTTCTGTTGATCCATGTTCAAGGAAGAGTAAGTCAGCCTAAGTCAAATATGGAGGACAAAAACGAGTCAACGGGCCATTTTCATGGCTTCACTAGAGAAGGATAAGAAACCTTCCTGTGTGAACCTTAGTAGATGGTGCCTCAAAGTCGATGTAACCTCTCTGTGTAGCTGTATCAAGTGTGCAGACACCATGGGGAGAAAAAAGTCTGCGTATACTAAAGCAGCAATTGGTGAGATGGGATTTAGGAAATGAATGTAAGCCAGATTGTGTTTAGTTTGCAAATTAGGAATCTTACAGAGCATGCTTTGAACAAAAGCAGAGGGAAAAAAATTGTTCTTAGAAGTACCTTAAGAGTAAATTATCGGTGCGTTTCCCTTCAAGCTCACTTGCAGATATTTCTCAGCAGTGTCTCTCTTCTGGCAGAGGTGTGTTTTTTCTAACTGACTATGTTTACACCTTACTAATGATCTCTAAGCAAAGAGTAAATATTTTTGGTGGACTTAAAAGAGCCGTTGTGCATGGAAGTGTAGATGTTGCTGAAACAGGCCAGGAGAACAAGCCATGGCCAGAATAAACTCAGTGAGTGAAATACTTGGTGCAACCTGAGCTAGCAGATTTTTTTCTTCACGTATTGTCTTGCTGTTGGTATCTGTGAGGTGTCCAGTTAAGGCTAAGGTTTTCCATTTCCACAACATCAGTTTTCTCTCTAAAAGGAGGATAACAGAAAGGTCCAGTGTGGTATGTCTGAGTCCTAACAGTCGGAGCAGCTCTGGGTGCAGTAGGAAAGTTTCCCCAGTGCCAGATGTTTGCTTTATCCTACCCAAGCATCCACAGCCCGTTAGAGTAACAGTCTTATGCTGAGCCCAGGGTTTTTTTCAACCCCTGTGTGTCTTGTTGCAAAACTGGGCATAATTTTCTCTGTAAATATGCAACACCCTTGGATTGCTGCTATTAGAGTAACTTTGCTCTGAATACTTCTTTTAAAAACCCTGGCTATTTAGAGTCCTGATGCTCTTTAGAGGTGTACTAAAACCGAATGCCTAATCTGACTGGAAGTGCTAACGGCAAAAGGAAGTTTATATTTGTGAGCTGTTAACAGGCAACATGAAAGAATGAAGAGTTTTAATGCTGTTACAATAGGTCATTCTGTATATGTTTTGTAGAGGAACAGTGGTAATTTGCAGTCTGAACCTTGATGTATTGCAAAAATAAGCATGTTTTTTTGCCTTCTGTCATTGTCAGTTGGAAGATATATTAGAAAAGGCTATTACTAAGGGGTTTTTAACCCATTCAGACACAAGACAAGATTTGGCAAAAGGAAAAAGAGCAGATGTGCTTCTGGTTTTAACATCTTGGCACTATGGGATGTAAACAGTGAGTCACCTGGCTCTGCAGTAGTTAGAGTATACCTGTACTCCTAGGTCTTCTCCAGCCTAAATGATTCTGTGACTGTTATGGTTAGGACAGATGAGGACAAGTCACTGCACTGTTATCTGGATGAATTCTGGTGTGTAGAATGTTTTTATGCAGCATTATTGATTGCTTCAGTTTTGGGGCACACTGAGATTGCTTCTCAGATTATGTTTTATTTTCATATGTGTTAGAGCCTTCCTGGAGATTATAGATTATATATATAGGCAGATAGATCACTTTTCACAAGCCTTAGTTTAGCTATCCTTTAAAAAAAATTTAAAAAGGCATTTGTTTGAAAGCCTGTGTGTATCCTCTACATGCATTATTTTTCAGGATATGTAATTAGGTGTCTTGCTCTGTGCACTGTCTCAGATGTTGGGAGGATGATCTCTGCTGCTTTAAGCGATTATTTTTACCATGAAAACAGTTACTAAATGATCTAAAACATAGATAGAGTTCAAATGTTTGTTTTACTTCTAACATTAATTTTTAATTTACTATTTAAATTCTGTGTTTTTATATGGAAGTCATTTTGCATATTGTCAGACTTTAAGAATCCACTGTATTATGGATAGTCTAAGATACTGTGCACAGAGATGAAGATACAGCTACAGCTGGGTTGTTATTACCAGGTAAGAGGATGGTGATTGAAGATAAAACCTGTTATAAAGGTGTAGGCTGCTATGTTTTTGTATTGGTACATGGTTAAGAAGTTGGGTGAAATGAGCAATCTAGAAAAAACGGTTTCTGCAAAGATTAACATGTTGTCTCTTACTATAATTTTTCAGTAATAATATATAGCAGAAATAATTGTGTTCCCAAGCAGAAGTTAGAAGACAGAAGTTACTTATATTTTGAAGTTTCTTTTCTTTTTTGAGAATTCTCTGCATCTCTGATAAACAGTTAGTGGTACTAAGTGGTCGAAACTCTTAAAATGCACCGTCTCTGTTTAGATTTAAATTAATCAATCTTTAAACATTTTAATACACAGGCCAAAACACTGCGAAAATTAATCCAACAAACATTTCGACAATTTGCCAACCTCAATAGAGAAGAAAGTATTTTGAAATTCTTTGAGATCCTCTCTCCAGTGTATAGATTTGACAAGGAATGCTTCAAGTGTGCACTCGGTGTAAGTAGGGGAAGGTGACAGTACCAGAGTACGTGCTGTAGTTACAAGTCTAACTGGGTTTGCTTCGTTGTGCAACTGAATGCTTGCTAAGTTCCTTTTTTGATGTAGTGATGATAGGATTTCATTAACAACAAAATATATTTATTGGCTTTATTTTGAACTTTCTCAGCTGACTGTTAAAAAAGCACAATTTCTCAGCAGAGTAAGAATTGTACTTTATTAACTATTTCTATTGATGCTTCGTTTGTGAAAGTCGAACAATTTTTAACCTGGTTTCCTGAGGAAATGAGACTTCTCAGCTTTTTCTGTTTACAGATTTTGCTCTAATCTTTTCAAATCTACAAATTTAAAACAAATTCTAAGAAAGGGCATTAAGTCTGCAAGCTTTGTGTAAACAGACATAGTAGAAATTAGAACACAAATATCAATGTCCATGAGAAGAGAGGAGGAAATACAGGAAATACGTAATTCTTATGTAGGCCTAAGATAAAACACATGGAAATGCATTTTGAGTAGCACAGATCCCCAGGAAACCAGTCATGAGGAGTTTTGCTACTTACAGAATTACTTGATTTTAATACATTTGAAGTTGTTCGAAGAATTTAAAAGCTTCTAGAGATTAATTACTAGGGACTGTGATTATAACACTGGAGGATAGTGTTTCGTAGCAAGATCCTGTCTCACTGTTGAAATTTGCCCTGTCTTTTTCTTTCACTTCTGAAGTCAAGCTGGATTATTTCGGTGGAACTGGCAATTGGCCCAGAAGAAGGAATCAGTTACCTTACAGACAAGGGTGCAAATGTAAGTCTACTTCTGTTTTCTTTTCTCAGTTACTGTCTTAACAACCATCATCTGTTGTGAACTTCACTTCACACAAAGGAGAATGACAAGTCTAATCTTCAAGTTAAACACAGAAGAGCTGGGAAATTTAGCATACCCAGCTGTTATTCAGATACTAACCCATGATTTAGGATCAGAGAAAATGCAGTTGGGTTAAGCAGAGAGACTGTGAGCCTTAGCACTGAATTTGTTGGCTTTTGTACCCAGTGAAGTGCTCATTTGAAGAATTTGAAGCATTAGTGGTGACTTATTAACAAGAAAACATGCAAATTAAATCATTCTCCTCTTTCTTAGGAATGTGTAAATGAAGAGCTTGTTTAGTCAGTCAGCGTTTAGCATTTGTGCAGTCATTGCTGGCTTCTTTGCTTTACTTTGCACCCTTATTAGCCCTTTTCATTACCTGCTGCTGGCTGTGTTTCAGTATTTCCTGTACACCTCTGTGGCGCAAGGAAGTTCTGTTCAGACAATTTCTTCTAGCAAAATGATTGGGACCTTTACGATCTTGATTTAACTTGAGCCTGTGTGCAATTTCTGTTGAAATTAATTCAGAGATAGTGAAAAAGTTTGGAAATCAGGAATAGGTAGCTAGCTAAGAACAGACCTTTTACAGTCTGGAGGTGTGTTAAGTATGTTGAGTGCAGGTTCCATGGCGTTACTCTGTGGAGTTTTCTGTCTTGACCTCCCAGAAGTTGTGTCCATGATGCACACTACTTTGGTATGTGCCTGGAGTTACTCGACAGTGACCTCTGTAGGCAAACTGGTGCTTGGTGCCATTCGGCGAGCGCTGTGGATATTTGTGTGCATTGTTTGCCAAAGCCTCAGGGAACTCTCGAAACAGAGGAACAAACGTCGTTTGGAGATTAAAGTCTAGATGTGCTTTTGCAACTCAGGGATGAGTATTTTGCTGTAATGTTAACATTTTCCCCCTTTTCCATTGCCTTTCTGCAGCCAACTCATCTAGCAGACTTCAATCAAGTGCAAACTATTCAGTATTCAAACAGCGAAGACAAGGACAGAAAAGGGATGTTGCAGCTCAAGATAGCAGGTGCACCCGAGGTACGATACTGACAATTGTGATAGGCATAGTGCTGTGCTTTCCTGGGGCGGGATGGAGATTAGTATACTCTGAATGCAGATACTCTGGGTAATGTACTTTTGTTCTGGTGGGTAACTTCGTTCTGGAGTTCTCTACTGTCAGCGTAATTACGATACACTAAGTGGATGCTTCACTTGTGTACGTGCATGTTTAAGCTGGGGACTGCCTATCTGTGTATGTGTTCAAAGACTTCAGGTAAAGTTTTTTCTTTTTTTGAAATTGGGAGGGTTGCTTTTTTTTTTTGCAAAGAATAAATTGCTGCAAAAGGGTGGAAAAATACCACCTGTAACAGCTTTAAGGAATAAGCAGCTTCTTCAGAATTGTCATAATTTTAGGCATAAAAGTCATAGCAGCTGTAATGGTCAACTGCAAGTTTAGTTAGTAAGCCACTTAAAGCCAGATTAAGACTGCGTTTGGCCAGAGGGTTTTATCAGCTGTACTTTCTGAAACTTGTGTTTCAAATTTGCTGTGTTAAAGGTTAAAAAATCTCGTCCTTCTTTGCTTGATGCACATTTTTCTGTTTACTGTTTGCAAGCATGTGTAAATTCCTGATGCAGTGACACAGCTCCTCAGTGTTTGCAACTACAATAATTCGTCTTTGTTGGTGCCTTGTTTTCTTCTTTCTCTAGCCTCTGACAGTGACGGCACCGTCCTTAACCATTGCAGAGAACATGGCTGACTTGATAGACGGATATTGCCGACTGGTGAATGGAGCTACGCAGTCTTTTATTATCAGGCCACAGAAAGGTAAGGACATGGATCGTTCTGGTAGTTGCTAGACTGATATCTACTGGTAGATTATTTTGCACTTGAGTAGAAGACAAAAGGTTGCAGCAAGACTCTGAGCTGGAAGCTCATGTCTTTCAGGGAGGACCTGTGAGCTATTTCTGTTATGAGAAACAGTGATAATAAGTGTCTCTCCATTAAAAATTACTTAATGACTGATAATTTAGACAAATTTTCTGTAATCAGCGCTTTACACTGTTCTAGATTTAACTAGCCAAAGTAACTTTTAATTCAAGGCACTGCTAACAAGGACATGTTACCCTGAAATGGGATTCCCTAACATACAAGTGGAAATTCAAGAAAGGTGGGTGAGAAGGAATTCGGATATGGTTCCGAGTAGTGATAATATTTTTAATTTCTGCCTTCCCCTTCAATACTCAAAATGTCTCTGTTCAAAACATAAAAACCTTCAGAGCAGTCTCAAGAGCTTCTCTCATCGAATAGAATTAAAGCAGATATGCATTTTGTAGTGTTGATCAGTTGTTTTTATAGCAACCCACAAGCTGGAAGCCATGTGACGAGGGTGTGGGTACATCCAGCTTTAAAGAGAATTTTAAATGTAATTAGGGTTTTTTTCTCATTTCAGCCATCTTTAATTATTGAATAGCTATAATTATTCTTAATTATTGAAAAACATTTAAGCAAAGCTTCTTGAGAATGGAAATTTCTGTCCTCCTCTACTTAGCTTTACTTGTGGAGACTCATCCAACTTTTTTTGTTTCTAAAACAATGAATAAACCATTTCCTTCTTCCCTGTTTGTAACACAAGAACTTACACAAACTATCCCAGAAGTGCTCCCATCTGAAGCTTTAGCATTCTACCCAGTCCGTGGTTGTTCAAATGGGATAATGTTATTCAAAGAGTTCAGGTCTTCCAGGTCTGTATAGAGCATCCTGCTCATGCTTGACGATCACCTTTTATGTCTCCTCTTTTCTGAAAAATTGTTTGGGATTTGTTACCATCCTTATTACTCACTCTCAGAACTCCTTCTAATACCCAGTGGGTTGGCTGTTTTTCAGCCTGAACTGTAGTAGCCAAAGTTGAGCTTTTAAAAAATTTTCATATCCTATCAACTCTTCCATCTCTCCATTATGCTAAACCTAGCATTAACTAATGGGGAGCTCTGATTCTGTCCTCTGCTGCTTCTTTAGGGGCACATGTGTAGAATATGTCCAGTTCTTGCCACTTCTGCAGTGGTGGTATTTCAGAAATTGGGTCCATTCAGTCTGCATTGCCAGTGCTATTGTTGGTGTGTTCCTCTGCTGCTAGAATGGCTTTTCTCATCTATACCTAAATGCTCTGAGCTCCACAAAAATACCACTGCCTGATGATTTCTAGTTCTGCCATTCACACCAGCAACTGCAGCCAGTCAGGGCCTTCATCCAGTCTTAGCTCTGGTCATCCAGCGTGCAGGCTTCCAGCACCGTGCAGGGGGTGCTCCAGTCACATGTGTTTCCATTTCTCAGCCTAACCCTGCTCTGCTATCCTCTGCTGTTCATGCCCAAGTGAGGGAGCAGATCCCAGTCAAAAGCCACAGGATTTACAGTGTCCTCTTCAGTACTTACTGCTTTCATGATACATACAAGCAACTGCCATCTCTAGCAGGGCACGTGGGTCCTGCTGCTGTAGCTCGCAATAAATATTGACCCACTCTGTCTGCACTTTTTCTTTCTAACTCTTGTCTTCATAGAATCATTCAGGTTGGAAATGACCCTCGGGATCAAGTTCAACCATTAACCCTACTCTACAAAGTTCGCCCCTAAACCATGTCACTCAACACCACAACTAAAGGACCCTTAAACACATTCAGGGATGGTGACTTCCTCTTACCTGGCTTGCTTATCATTCAGCTGTTACATCGTCTAGACTCACTAAGCTCTGTGAAGGGCAAGATCACTGATTTGTCTCCGTGGCACAACTGTGTCTTGCACTGTGGTTTGCTGGTAAGCACGACTGCAAAATAAACCAATGCATTTAATGGAGTGTGTTTATTTGGGTGATATTCTCACTGCTGTATTTTAACATAGAGCAAATGAGCAGTGAGTGCATTAAAGAAGCATTATATAGCACTTCAGGAACACTCCTCTTTATGCAAACATGAAGAGAATCCCTTTAGTTAAAATGAATTGTGGGTTTCTTTTGTCTGATGTTTTCTTTTTTTGAAGTTCATAGCCATACTCAACATACTAATTAAACATTTAATAGGAGAGCTGTCCCCACTGTGATCTGCATTCTTAGATCCCTCCCACTGTGAGCTTTGATTTTGCAAGGCACATCAGAAACAAATCATGTAGCAACTCTTGATCCAGCAGATGGGTTTTCTCTCCTCTTTGGGCTTTCTCATCCCTTCTGTTGTAAATATACGTCTGTTGGAAGTCTCCTTATAAATTAGCCTTCTTGATTACGAAATGACCCTGGGTTTTTGTGATATTATCTGTGTTGCTATCCATTAACAATCCAGTTTTTCTGAATTTGGTGAGAGCACTTGGTTATATTTAAGACCTGAACAGTATCTGGCGTATTTCCATTCAGTTTGTTGTATTTTTCATAAATATTTAGGTATACAGGTCCCTTTAGACCATTGTGGAAACTTTAAACTAAACATTTGTGTTTCCATTATCACACTGAACTCTGGCAGGAAAAGAAAAATGAAGCAACTGATAACAACTTAAGCTGATATTAAGTGGCTGTTTACTGATTGGACTATGCACTAAGTTGCTTTCCTGTGATCTTAAGTCTAGTGGCTGAATTTTGTATCTATTCATCACTTTAAAGAAGCTTTTATAGGTAATGCAAACATGTCAAAACCCTTAGAATAAAAACTCAGGGAAAAAAACCCAAGCACCCGAGAAACTGAGATGGTTACCTGATTGTCATTCCTTTATACCAGAACTCACCTTTACATTGAAACATGCATTTGGAATCTGAAAGGATTACAGCTAAATGAAAACTCAAAATTTGGAGTTTCAGAATACCAAATTTAATCCATGAAGTTCTCCAAATGAGTGTTTTCTGTTTTCACACAAATTAACCAGGAGCAGTATTTCCATTTTAATGGAATGGCAACATGTATTGTAATTCTTAGGATATGTTATCACTTTGACTTACTTGATGCTTCGCTCATTTTGCTTTCACAATAATTTCAGTAGGGTAAGGACAGTTCACATTGTGGTAAATCAGAATACTGGAGAGTTCTTTTCACATCTCCTGGAGACAGGGTTATAGGAGCAGTGGAAAGTAGTGGGCGTATGTGTCAAGGTTTGGTAGGGGTGAGACTTTAGGGGCGGCTGCTGTGGGAATAAACATGGGGCTGCCCTGTACTGGTCACAGCTGCCTCCACTCCACCCCACTCCTTGCCTCTGTGATACACACATTTGGTAATTATCATTAAGATACATATTACTCACACGTTCTTTACAACTTTCACTTAAATCGGCAAAGATTCCCAACATCAAAATCTAAAGTATCCTTATCACAAAAGAGAAAAAAGAAAAAAACCAACCAACCAACCAAACCAGAACAGTATATACAAAAGTAAACTTCTCTCCTTGTCCCATCACCAGCATCCAGGCTCCCCACAATTACTGCACTCCCTGACATTACTTTATTACTCATTGAAAAATATTTGGGTAGTGAAAAACTAAGACAGAATTGGATCAAACCTTCCCCCTACTTTTCCTCCCTCCCCCTTTTTCCCCAGCTCTACCTTCACCCCTTCATTCCCAACCCCTCTCCTCCCTGAGGGTCCCAGCAGGTGGGGGTGGGGATTGCAGTGAGTCTGCCCCAGCCTCTCTTGGCAGCTGCTTCTCTCTCCTCACCCGTTGTCTCCCAGCTCCACCTTTGTCCCTTTCTGGAGCCTGTTCCACTCAGCTCCTCCAGCACAGCTCAGCTGCTTTTGTGGTGGAGCCACTGGGGCCAACTGGGACTGGCTGTGTCCAGCCCAGGGTAGCCCCAGTCACTCCCCAAGAACTAGCCAAGCCACCCCAACACAATCATGCATAGCCCATTTTTTTACTGAGTACAGAATTGGGCAAAATGTTGTGGGTTTCCATTTGTGAAAAACAACATATGCTTTACTGTGATGTTGTTAGTAACGAATTTTGACTTCAGACCTACACGGGTACTAATGAATGTTTAGTATTTCATTTGGGATATAAGCTGTAAACAGATGACACCACCTTGGGAAACACTGCCTGAAATGAGCAGTTTGTATCCAGGGAGCATGTAGGCGGCTGTAAGATCAGCTCTGATTCGCCACTGTGATGGTAGTTCTGTGATGATGATTTTTCTGGAATTCTCTCCGGTGCAAGGGGAAATGTCTCTAATGCTACTTAATAGTAGGTTTTTATTTCTGGCAGCTTGTTTTGTTTTGTTCACTTATGCTCACTTTTCCCACTTCCCCTGTCCAGATCTGGCCCTGCACTTGACATGTGTTAAGTCATTGGCCAAGAGGGGGATGTCGTCTGTGTAGCTGGTCAACAGCTACAACCCGTTGTGGTTGAAGAGCTGCTCCTTCCTTCTCACCTGTGCTGACTGTGTGTTGTCCACCTCTCCCACCCCTATCAGCCCAGGGTACAGGAGTCCAGTTCTGTTTGGTGCATGACAGTGCGTTGCTCTCCTGCTGATGAGAAAAAAATCAGTACTGCCTCATGGTATGGAGCAAAGGACGGTGAAAAGGAAGATGGTCAGATCTAACGGGGTTTTAGTTCCATAAGAACTGTATGTGCTGCCTCTTACAAAACAGTCTGGAAGCAAACATTCATTTAACTTGCGTTAGATACTCTGCTTTTCTGTCTGCCCCTATCATTTCCTCTCATACTACTACTCCCCAACTAGCTACATAATATCACTTCCATTCACATTCTGCTTATCACACTAAATGTATAGAACGCGTTTACTATTAAGGTGGAATCTGGATTTTGTTGTGAAAGAGATGTTTTTTCAGGATCCTTGCTTTGTATTTTGTACCATTAGGAAGCTGTTTGGAAAGTGGAGACTTACAGGAGCAGAAGGGGATTCTCATCATTAAAGATATTTAATAATGGGACTGGAAAGTTAGATTAGTTAGCTGATGTGTAGTAATGAATAGTAATGAACTTCAGCATACACTGTGGTAATTCTCACGTTATAGGAGGTTGGAGTCTGCATTTGCAGGCAACTGAGGCCAGTGCTTTGAATGTACGAAGCATAAACGTTCTGCAAGTGCTATGAAATCATTCACTGATGGTTCTGAAGTCCCCAAATGTGAGACTGATGTGCTACACACCCACAAAAGGGATTTCCTAGAGGAAATTAAAATTCCATCTTTAAGATATAGTTTGAATAGTATGCAGTTAATAGGTGATGGGCCTATGTATTAAAGAGCAAGAAAAATTATTTTGAGTAGCTGCTTATTAATTGTGTATCTGTTAGGATTTAAGAATATGGAATGGTGAATTTAACTGTACAATTTTAAAAAGCTCTTTTAACCCAGAGGTTTGTATGTTTCTATCACTTTCTAAACCTTTAAAAACAATAGACTGCAAGTATATTACACCAAGTAACCTGTGTGAATCTTCAGAAACATCTAAATCATTAAATCCATTGCCCCGTGTAGGAGCAGTGTTGGAGTAACCAGCAGTAGCAGTGTAACTTGATGCAAACTAGAAGTCGGGATGCTTTCACCAATAATGACTGACAGCTGATGTAGACATCAGATGGAATTTAAGGTTCTTCTGAGTGTTCTTCACAACCCTAGGGAGGCCTGCATAGTGGTGGGCAGGACTCTTCTGCCTGTTTCTCCAAGCTTGATGTCCTTTGCCCAGTTCCATCCAGTGTGAATCCTCTACTGCTCAGTACAATCTCTCTTTTTGGATATTTACCCCCCAGCCTTTTATTACCAGGTTGTCACCTTCCTGCCTTGATCTTGCATTTGTCACTCCACACCACCTCTAAGGATCTTTGCCTTTCGTTTCCTTCCCCAAAAGCTCTAATTTAAACCAACATATCACAATAACTGTATCTCCCACATCGTGCTTCTTGTGTAATCTTTTTGTCCTTCCTTCTCTCTCCAGTTTCAGGTGCTTGCTGCGGTCACTTTGCCAAGCCATTCATCTTCCAAATCACAGCCTCTTGTTTCCCTTCTTTCCTGCATCTTCCTTTTCAAAACCCCCCATCAGACGGAGCAAAACAGACCTAAGTTTTTGACGTTTTTCTTCCTGTAGCCAGAAAAAAAATTCTGTAACAAAATGCTGTAGTTTGCCACATTGAGCTTGGCTCCTGGATATCAGGCCTTTCTCTACCCCATCCCATAATACATAGAGGTAATGTCTGGAAATGTTGGAAATTTTAACATAGGATCAAACCAAACTAGAATTGACATGATTTTGTGTAAACAGTGCATGTCACCATTTTCTAAAAGTGTGGCTATTCCATTTCCCCTCATCACTTCACCGGTGCCACGGTGATTTAGTGCAAGACCTATTTTAATTGTCCACCTTCTGTCCTTCCCTGCCCCCTTTAACCTACCGTAAATCATTGGTGTTGTACTAAAGGATTAGTAACTTCCCCATGTGGATACCAAGTGTCTCATCAAATCCAGGAGGGAAAAACCCCCTTGCACGTGTACGTCTATGCTTTTATACACAATACCGCTAGCACCAGCAGAGTGGCAAGGATTTGCAAAGGGTTTACAAATAGCTAACTTAATCTCTGGCTACTAAGCGTCGCTATTGTCTAATCTCAACCAAATCGATAGGATAAGTTTTGTGCATTAGTGATTTATTTCAGTTGTCTTACGTGGAAGTCCAAGTTTGCTTCAATTGTTTTATTTATGTATTAGTACTTAGCACATCTTGCAGATAAAAGGAAAGCATTTCTTACTAGAGAGATGAGATAGTGTCATACCTTCTGCAGGTGATTTATCGAAGTTATTTGTTAAGAACAAAAAAGAACTTTTATATTCTGTGTACATTGTTCTCCCAGATAAGAGTTTGCCAAAAGGTCTGTATCACTGCTTAGGAGGAGTTGTGCTGATATGCTGTCCTTAATATGTATAAAACTGTCTTTGGAGCAGACATGTTTCTTTGAGAGAGTGTGATGATTATTGTTTCAGGTGTGTATATATTGTACCTTGAGAGAGGTTATTTGGACAATTTGAACACTTCATTAAATTTTATTCCTGTTTTCTTCTTGTTTACACAGAAGGTGAAAGAGCTTTACCATCAATACCAAAGTAAGTTTTATGCTTTCTTTTCTTATATATTAAAAAACGTTTTGTCAAATAGCTTTTGCTTAAGTGATGCTTTAGGAATTTTTATACGTGCTTAATTTTTATTATTGCTTTTGTATTCTAGGGCAAATAGCAGGTGGTGATTTGGGACCGTGGGGCATAACAGACTGACAGCAGTATTAAACTATAAAGATATCAGAAATAAACTATTTGACAGTAACAAAAGTATGTTGTTTTGGAAGAGACTTGACTGGGATTCAGGCTATTTATTTTGAGTTCATGAGTACATTAATTATAGGAGTGATACTACACAGTTTTTGGGTTTCAATCTGTGAGTTAGTCTGTGCTCTTGTTTTTCTTACTTGTCCCCTTTTCTGCTATGTGAAATACAGAAAATACTTTTGTTCCTCTCTTATCAGAAATCTGTCATGTCACTTTCTGTTAAGAAAATTTCCATAACGGCACCAATCTGAGTTGGGATCACTAGATTCAGCATAATAAAGGATAGCATTTATAAAGAAAATACCTTTTAATCTGTTTCTTTAAATGTAGTAATGTAGACAAATTCTTCTCTGATAGTAACTGTGGATTTGTAGTAAATACTAATCTGTGTCTGGCAAATAGAGAGGCATCTTTTTCTCTGGCTAGTTTTATGGTGATACTGCATGCAAAGTATGCTGAGACATTCTATCTGCATCTAATAATTCTTACATAAAGATATCACTCTGCATTTTGCTCCCTTTAAAGCTTCACGTTAAATAAGAGATTTCCAATTTATCTCTGTTTGAACTAAGAATACTTCTTATGCTGCTGGAGTTGGTAGTCATAATGCAGTGGCAGGCAAGGCTCTTAGTTCTTCCTGATGATTCACTGCAATCCTGGTGGCAGACGTCAGATCTCCGTCCTATCTGGCAAGCTGTGATGGTTGCCTCCCCTTTCCATGTGAAGTTCCTTATTGTGGCTGCCTAAACTTCAGTCCTTTAACCAAGCTTCTGGTCTCTTTTTTTTTTTTATCATCTGACTGCTTTCTTTGTAGCCACATTTGGACCCAGTTTGGAGCCACATCTCATCAGATTGTTTTCCTTGAGCTTTATGGGGCAGTTTGGCCACTGTCCAGTAGCAGGAGAACTGTTGAAAGACCAAATGAAATTTAGCAGTTTATAATGTTTTATCTCTTCTTTTTTCCTTTGGGACACAGAGACGGTGCCTACTTTGACCCAGTCAGCTCATTCTGTTTCTTCCTTGATTCCTGAAAGAGTTCCAGAATCATTATTAGTACATTTTATCTACTGGGTGGAGTGTGGAACACAGTTTGTTCCTGAATCTGCATTAAATTAGCCGTTTAGATACTAGTGGCCACTCTTCCTTCACAAGTCCTGCTGCAGTCCTTACTAGCCAGGTAGCTTTCTCATGGTGCAGAAAGAGAGGAGTTAAAATTCAGGGAGGAAAAGGAGTTTAAAATTAAGGCTGGAAGCGGTAAAATTGGTAAACTCAGTGTGAACCTATATGGAAGAGCAAAATTTGATTTTACTTAAATAAATACAACTGAGAAACACAAAATAACTTTCTAATTATATACATTTTATCCTGTTTTATTTGTAGGGCTTTCTGGGATAATAAGGTTTGGAGGAAAAACTTCTTCCCATTTTTGGGAAAGTTTACCAAAACAGGATTTGTACTCTTGAGTCTGTTTAAATGAGGGCACCACATATGCTCTTAGGCTGGCAGCAGAGGAATGGCCTTTTATAGGATGTATAGAAGTACTAGCCAACACCATCTTGCATCTGGAAAGATTTGCCTTTGCCAGGTGAAATTACAGATTTCTGAAGCCATGCAGTGCAGTACACTTGCCACCTTACCATTAAAATTATGTATGTACGTGGAAAAAAAAATACGAGAGTTCATTGGGATTTCTGTTTCTAATGAGCATACTACATGTAAATTGAATTTTTGGTTTTTTTTTCATTTACTTGATGTAAATGAATTTAAAATTGTGCAGGATGAGTCAAAAACTCAATGCTTCATTTCCAATAAATAGTACAGGAAGTAGAAGCATCATCAGGTTATGTACATTGACAAAGTTTAGACAAGCACAAATTGATCTTAGAAGATTGTAAAACTTGGGATTTGGGTGTTTTTTCTTTGAAATTTGCTCTGTTGTTGTGAATCAGTAAGCTAATGAAAATGGTAACGCATTCTCTCCGCTCTTACTCCCCCAGACGGGTTTGAAATGGTAGATTCCTTTCTGACTTTTCTCCCCCTCAAAATCTGTGACTGTGGGAAATGGATTGGTCCTGCTAATTACAGTAGGTGCCCTGTTAGGATGAATTCCCAGTGTATGTGACCGTGAAGAATGTACAGCATTCAGCGATTCCAACCTCTGTTTTACAGGCTGGCCAACAATGAGAAGCAAGGAGTAAGGTCACACACAGTCTCTGTGTCAGGTAAGGCTCATAAAAAAATATATACGCAAGTTTATTTCTAAAGCTGGCAGATGTTTAGGCAGATTTTTCACTTGGAGTTAGCTCACTTCCTGCTGCATGGCTATTGACTTTCCCAAGACCGTAGCTGAGCTGCCTTTGTAGTTCACTTTTTAAAGAGAAACTTTTTGCAGCTACCCTACGTAGTGTTGCCTGTGAGAACAGCCAGATCCGTGCAGTAGCGCAGGGCCAGAATACTTCAAAGGAAGGCTGCTTGTCAGTATTTTCACTTAGCTTTGTATTGAAGTACAATATCGTGGGGTAGAACTTAAATTACCTGAGTATGTGTTAATTATGAAGGAGCATCTTTGAAAAGTGAAAACGCAATTAAATATTAATCATCGCTTTTCAGAAAGAAGAAACTTAATAGCTATTTTTTGTAGCTGCTGTTTAGATCAAAGCACTTAATTTTTGCTATTGAAAATCACAAGTTAATTGAAGGATGAGCATATGAGGTAATATATGGTGTCTTGATAGCTTATAGGCTTCTAAGATTTCTGGTAGTTTCTATGGGGCTTTTTAAGTGTTTATACCTGAGAGAGAACATTCTCTTTTACAGAATCTTTAACTTTTTTGAGGCATGGATTGAGTGTCTTCGTAGAAAATATATTTCTAAATCCTTATACATAAGGAGATTTGCAACGCAGAAGTGTATTGATATTATATGTTCCTATAGATTTCTAGTATTTGGCCACAAACTTCAGGAACCAATACTGTGACCCAGCGGAGTGTCCACCTCTGGCTTACAGGGAGTCTACAGCCCCACTTTGACATTTATGTGAGCACTAAGTGGCACACCTTGAAAAACCTGATGTATTTCATAGAAGAGGGAGGAAAGATACGTAGATGTTTGATTAACTTCCTACTTGTCAGATTCCTTTCTCCACCCTTAACCTTTTTTTTAAAGATACTTGAGATTCACCCCTTGGCATAAGAAGCTCAAATAAACAGACCTTATGCAAGAAAATAGATGAGTGGATCTGGAATTAAAAGGTGGCTCAAGCTGCAGAGGTGTAATAGAGCTTCATCGGTTCCTGTTACCTCTCAAATAGCAGCTCTTCTTCCTTCAGTACCTATCAAGCAATCAAGCAAGCATGGTAGATAAGGTAGATAAGGATAAAGCATGGTCAGCATGGCCTCTCTTGATTCTTACCTGTGTGGCTCAATTGAGCTGTTAGAAGAAGTTGGAAGTTTCTTAAGTAATCAGTGTTGTGCTTTGTAACCACTCCCACTCACACACAAAAGGACAAAAAAAGTCACTAGTCCTCTGCCACCTCAAATTTACACCCTTTTAATTTTTCTAAGAATGCTGATATAACTTTACTATTAAAAGCAATAATTAAAAGCTTACTTTGTGATTTCTTAGTTGCTGTCATGCTGACTTAAAAAAAAGATCGCAGATTTAGCAATCTTTTGCTCAGTGCGTTATATCTGGAGTACTCTTGTTTCTCAGCACCAACTCACTGCTTCTCTACTCTTTTGAAATAGTATTTGGATATTAACGTAGGGAAATTGGTTGTAGTGCCACAGAACTCTGGTATTTAGGGTGTCACAAAGGCGACTGATGGCAAATGGGAGCTTTGCTGTAGCTCCACAGAAGAAACAGAAGTCGCAGCGCTGGAGATGAGTTCAGGGGAGAGTCAAGTAAGCTGTAAGGCACGATGGTGGCTCTCAATGCCGTAAGCAAAACAATAAAGTTAAACCAGTAAATGTTCCTTTCCAATACCAAAATCAAAACCAGTTATGTGTTTTCCTTGTATTGTAGTAACTTTTTACCTATATCCACAATGAAATCATTGTGCATGGTGAGTGTTTTTCATACTGTGTTACAGATTACTGGAAACACTGACTTAATACTAGAACAATTCAAGCTGTTGCATTTATTATTCAGTCTCAAGGGTTTGTTCTTTTTTTTTAGTATAACAAAGGTGCACAGAATGCAGACGTGCTTGCTCTATTTTTTTTATTTTTTTTTTATTATTATTTTTTTATTTTTTTCCCCAAAAAAATGACTTGAAATGCATCGAGTGTGGCATGGATGTCAGTATATAAAATTGGAACCACAGACAGATTGCTGAGATGAAGTTTCATGCTCAGGGTTTTTCCTCGGGAGGTGCTTTCTGTAAGAATCTCCAAGTCCCCAAAGGAATCAGCTTTTTCATAAATGCAGTAATACTTCATGTAGATGTGAAGAGCTGTCACTCCTGTTGTCACATGTAACTGATCCAGCGGTATGGAACATGGGAGGCAACAGATGTACATAATGTTCAGTTAACCCGAGAGTTACAGGTCAGCAGAGTCTGACAGCTGACGGCATCCAGTGTGGAGCCAGCTGTGGGTGATGCTATCTTGGTTTGCAGAATAAGAGCTTTTCTCTGGTGACATTTAAATGACTTGGAGCTAAGGGCTTCAAATAAGATGAGCTTTTATAACTTACTGACAGCTGTAATGTCCTTCATGCCTTTGATACTTATAAATTGCAAAATACTGAGATGGACATTCGCCAGGAAATTTAGGGAGTCAGACACAGTTCTAGTAGTAACAAATGTAGTTTTGAAGGAAAGTTTCACAGTGAGTTCACAACTACAATTCAGGGAAACCAGCAATAGCCTAAAAGAAGTGTGAAACATGATTTGGTGGTCTAAAAGTGCAGGTGTTTGTCTGAAGTTCTGTAGGTTTAAAAATGAGCCTGTTAATGAAAGGCACTTTGTTATTTTTGAAGTATTTATTAACATGCCTTGAAACATTTCAGGTCTAGTGAAAGGAAAAGTTACGCTTTCCAAATGTTTCAGTATTACAAAGATAGAAGGTTTTGGTTTTAAATTACATTTTTATCCCCCCCCCCAATAATGACCTTTTCAAAGTAGTGAAGGGTGAAGTTAGCTTCAGGAATCCAAAGCAGCAGATTGCTGGATCTGGAAGCCAGGAAGCATTCTTTTACATCTGTGTAACCAGGTTTCACCACACACCTCGTACTGCATGCTTCTGGTTCTGGTTCTTCTGCTATCCTTTGTCTATTCTTTGTCTGCCTTGCTTCTTCAAATTACCTGTTCCTTGCAGCGGGCGCTATCTTTCACCATGTTCCAAGTAAGATGCCTGCCAGATTTCCCCCATTTTTTAGCACATAGCAATAATATTATCCATCAAATTTTATATTTGTGTATTTGTAGTGTTATAAATACAAAGAAGCAGCCCAATTAAATGAGTTGGATTTTAGATTTCTTTGGTATACATCTGATCTTTTGGTTTAAGTTACTGTGATTCACCAGAGGTTTAACCAATAGATGGTTCCAACTTTTATCTCCTTCTGCCTTTGCATTAAAAAAAAATTCTTTGTACTTGACCTAGAGCATACAGTGAGGAAGCAGTAAGGATAAACTATTTGCTCTGTGCGAATAGCATATCAAATTTGTCAGAAGCAGCGTACCAGTTTACTGTAATTTTACTGACTAGATTTCCTGCTCTTTTGCTTGGAGTCACCTTATTAAAATGCCCTACTCTATTCTACAGGAACTTACTTTAGCCAGCAGTTTGTTTTGAAATAGCAAGCATTAGCCTTAGTGAGGTGATGTGTGTATTTCATGATATATATATATATATATTTCCAAAAATAATAATTTACCTTGTCAATTATATAAGAAGTTCTTCATAAAGTGAAGTCCATATAAAGCCGTAGTTTGCTTGCTCCCTTTGTATATAAATTCTTTTTGACAGAGAGTTCTTTGGTTTCTTCTTCCCCATCCTCGCTCATATAAATATGACTAGGAAGAATAAATATGCTTTTGCATCCCTTGGCTAATCGCTCTGCCTCTTTTTCACTAGAGGATTCTGTAGATGTAAATTTTTTTAATTGCAGCTCAAACGTTACTTCACAGGGAGTGCTACAGAGTATGACATTTTAGGCCCACTTGTTTCAGCGAGTATTGAACAAGCAGCGTATTGAACAAGTCTTGGCAACGTTAGGTTCTTGGCAGTGTCAAGTTTATGGTTGGATTTATTGATCTTAAGGGTCTTTTCCAACCTAAATGATTTTATGATTGTAAGCAGTGGCTTTTGGCATTTGGATATTCAAGTACTGCTGAATCAATGTGTTTGTGGAGAGAGAGCTGTAACTGGAAAGACCATAGAATGTTAGGGGTTGGAAGGGACCTCTGGAGATCAGCGAGTCCAACCCCCCTGCCAGAGCAGGCTCACCCAGGGCAGGCCACATAGGAACAGATCCAGGCAGGTCTTTAAAGTCTGTAGAGGAGACTCCACAACCTCCCTGGGCAGCCTGTTCCAGGCTCTGTCAACCTCACAGTAAAGAAGTTTTTCCTCATGTTGAGGTGGAACCTCCTGTGCTCAAATTTATACCCGTTATTCCTTGTCCTGTTGCTGGGCACTACAGATGACAGTAAGGAAGATGATGAGCCGTTCTGCAGCAGCCAGCACAAGGCACGTGCCTGAAGGGAGATTTTAGGGCCAGTGGGTTCTGGCTTTGCAGCTTTAGTATGTGCTTACTTGGTGAAGGGAACTGAAAGGTGTTTAGCAACATGGACACTTTCAGATGAGAAAGCAGAGTGTTCAAGTCTTCTAAGTAACAAACCCCAGGACACACACCTTTAATAAGAAATAAGTATCTTAAAGAGGATTTTTTTTGTCATTTGTTCACTAGCTGGCGTGGCTGTTGTTACTAACATGGGATAGCATTTAAAAGTCAAAAGGGCTGTAGCTGTCAGTGCATGGTAGTATGGTGGCATACAGCGACTGTCAGAAGTTACAACTGCCCCTCGGGGTTTGGATGTACCCAGTGCCATACCCTGCAGAGGGGAGTTTGAGTCTCTCGGAGAGAGCTTCTCAACAAGTTTCCAGGTTCTGCCTTAGAATCACAGATTTATAATATAGTGTCATTACACTTAAATCACATGCTGTGGTTAACTCCTGATCATGGCAGTGAAGTGTCATGAGAGTTCTGATGAGCAGATCCAGAGTTTGAAGTAGTTGCCAGTCAGTCATACCACTTAACTGAAATTGCAGTTTGAATGGAAAAACTTACCTTTTGACTGTGATAGGGATGATTGAAGTGGGATTTTTAACATGCAGAAAAAAATTACAGGGTTTTGTTATCTGTGAGAGAGACTTCCAGTAGGTTACCTGCAACAGGCTGAAATACAGCACAAGCCAAATGTCCAAATGCAAAAAATAGCGAAGAAAAAAAGCCACACTAAATTTATTCACCTGGTTTCAGTATCACAATTAAAACTGCTCTTCATGTGAGCATACTAAAGGACCTGAACATCTGTGTCAATGACGAGGACTAATCACAAGCAGAGCTATGAGCAAGGATGGAAAGGCAAATAAGATTTTATAAATTGCTTGTGCTTGCAAAGCACAGTGTGTGCTCTGTTCTGTGATTGCTGTGCTCAAAATGAAGGTCTGCCCTGTGCTCAACTCTTTCTGAAAGAGTTTCTTGTGTAAGACTTGTATTTCCTAGTTCCATTTCAGTTAGTTGGTAGGGGCAAAAGGTGTTCTTTGCTTGAGGTTGTAAAATTGTGACTTTTTTTCATGTTCATTTTACCAAGTCACTCCAAAAATCAAGGCTGAAAAGTAAAAGTTAAGTTTTTAAGATGAAAAAAATTTATCTTGAATGCTTATGACTGTGTTTTCCTGCTCAGTTGTGTTATACTCCACATCCCTCTTCTTCTGAACTGACAGACTAACATAAGCTAACAAAGTTGTGGCATCAATTACATATATATAATTGCTTAAGTAATTAGAGGAATATAAGGGCTTTGTACAGCTGTAGCTGTGCTGTATAGTCACAGGACAGGGAGACATTCAAGCCTAAACTTTGCTGCAGCTTAATTTTACAAACCTTGAACGGGTAGTCTCCAAATTCACAAAGAGAGTTATTTGTCTCTTAACCCAACTGGCTATTCTGCTGATTAATAAGATACTGTAGTTAAATATACCCTTAAAGTTAATAAATTACAGTATTTCAGGTTCCCATGACTGCTGAATAGACTGACGTTGTCATCATATATTTGTATTTTAGACTGACTAAAATGCTTCTTATCATGCGTAAGAAGACCAGAATGAAGTGTTGAGACAGTGTAAACAGATTTCCTCTGTATCAGTGCCAAGGAAGCTAGTGCCTTGATTTCCTCAGTCTCTGTCATTGGTTAAAGAGTTCTACCCCTCCTACACTCCTCCTTTGTCATCCATTCATTTGATTTCAGCTGGAAGCTGGTGTGGAATGGTGGAAATCCTTCTTAGTATTCAGTTGAAGCAGGTACTCTCTAAGCTGCTGAAGAAGTGTTGGAACGTCCTTTATTTTTTTTAACTTAGTGTAGAATTAACTCATTACCTAAATAAACCTTTTCTGTGCTACACTTGAAGGTGTGGTAAGTTTTAGACAAAGCAGTCTTCCATTTAGTCTGGCAGAATAGTTGAACAAACTTTAGACAATAAATCATAAAGACAAAGTTTGAAATGCAGGAGATGAGTTGGAGTGTGTGTCCCAGGACATGATGACACATGCATGATGAATTAAAACCACCTTTGTCACATCAATGGGCTTTTCATGTGAAATAGGTTAGTCAGGTTTCAGTCAGCTTCTGCTACCCATGTAGCAGTGAAGAGTGGACAGTATTTCAGGCTTAAATTAGCTTTGTATCCTGAGCAGACGGGTCAAGAGTTGAAACATCCCTTCCCTTTTAGACAGCTTACATTGCTTCCAGTGACTCTATACCTGTTCTTCTGTTTCAGCACAGCCTATCCTTTATTCTCATTTCAGTACCTTTTCAGTAGTCTCTTCAAATAGCTTTCTTTTCTTTCATACTGTGTCTAAAGCTTTCTATGAATTTTACCTCAGGTCTGTGTTAGAATGACAGTGCTGAAAATTGTGCTGTGTGATGTTAGGAAGGGAAGTCCCTAGGATTGCAGTAATGTGGCATACCTGGAAATACAGATACACTAATTTACTCAACAATTTTGCCCTCTCCTTGCACCTCTCTTAGTTTTTAGCATTGAATCTGATTAATATTCTGTCATTTTCAATGGCATACACATTTTCACGATTGCTGAATGATTTCTGTTGGTTTAATCACCCCAGTACTGTTTTTGTTGTTTGGGATACAACAACAGATCTCACCCACTTGTTTTAACTTTGGATTAAAATTACTATCTTAGCAAGGAATGGGTTGTACGTAATCATGTTACCCATTAGATGTGCATTTATGAACTTGAACCTGCAGCCTCCAGATTGGACAGTGGTTGAACACACTTAATACACCTTTAAAAAAATTCTGCACATTATTCCTCAAAACCTGGCCACTAAAAACAGCACAGCTGTGCATAAGATGGTGCTTTTGTGGAAGTACAGCTGCTTTGGTGGTTCGTAGGTTTCCAGAATCCGTGAAAAATATGAAGTTATTTTTATTCAAAGGTAAATCTCCCTTTCCGCCCTTCTTGCACACCTTCCACCACTGACTGGTACATGCCAGTATGCTGCTGCCCTGGTACTGGGCTTCTCTTCTAACACCTGTTACCTCCAGCCTCTATACCTCCAGGTGGCTGGACCTCATTCTTGAATTTTGACTGTGAAGAAACAAGCAAGAAGATGTGGGTTTTTAGTTGATTGCCTTTTTAAACCACCTCTTGTGTTTCCTGAGATAGAGGCGGGGCGGGGAGAAGAAAGCAGAGAGGAGCAAGCAGATCGCAAGAGAAATAAAAGGGGCAGCTATCTTCAGGTTCTTTGTGTTGTCTTGTGTCCTCCTTTCTCACCTTGTGAAACCAGTTGTGGCTTCTGTGTATTTTCCCCTACTCAAAAATATCTCTCTTCCTGAGAAGTACTTCACAAATGAAATGCAGTAGGGTGGTTAGGAAAGGAAACAGTGAGGACTGTAACATAGGGTGTTTGTCCAGAGATCCTCAGAGAGACAGGCCTGCACTGGGGATAAAACTCCACTGGCAGATTTCAGATCATAAAATACATCAATGTTGTATTTCAGTGGGACACAGAAATGATGTTTTTCCTTGTTCTATGTAAACCTGCTATGTGAAATAATTGTTTTGTGTTAAGTTCCATTAAGGATCCAGAAAGTCAATATGTCCATGTTTAAGTCTGGTGACTGCCACTTAAGTCAGAGTTCAGCTCTAGCACTGGCTAGCAGAACTTGGATGTGGAGCTTGCAAAAGTGGGTTACGCTTCTGGGATGGGCAGTGTTCTTTGCATCGTCAGTGGGTGGTTTGTGTTGTTGGCAAAAGCTGACCTTTTAATAGATTGTAGTCTCAGTTTTTAAAATTGAAATAAGAATAACTTTGCTGTAGAGGTGAATTTTAAGGAAAGTAGGAAATATGTTTTAGAGTTTCAGCAACGTTCGTTTATTCATTTGCGTATACAATGAGTTGTAATGTAAACCTTTACTTTTGTGTTCATTCATTGTAGATGTTCTCTCCAGTCTCTTTTCTTTTATTTCCAAATAATTTGTTTCTGTTTTTCTCTTTCCTTTTCTTGCCTCTTTGTAAAGGAGTCAATCACTGTCAGCATAAAGTAAAGAAAGCTAGACGCTTTCTCCCTTTCGTCTTCTGTTCCCATGAGCCGCCGCCTAAGGGTACTGCACTGCTCTTTGTATAGGGCTGCCTTGTTAACTCAAAAAGCTGAATATACTAACGCAGTTACTGGGGGTTTTTTATTACTCAGGTAAACAGAGTTCCAAGAATAATGTCATTAAATTTCTCCTACCCCTTTCCATCCTATTGAATTGGATTTTCATGCAGTGTCACGAACTTTGCTGGTCCCCGTTTTTATGGGGGCCTCAGTTTTAAGCATCATCAACGTGCAATGACGAACATTTTCATCATTTCATTTGTGTCTCTGTGTAGCCCCTGTATACTTGTGGGGGTGTTTGAATGATATCTTCTTACTTCATTCTTGGACCCCTGATACAGCATGCTTATGAATGAACTAGAATAGCAACAATAAGCATCAGCTAAGATCACTTTGAATTAAACATTGACTACAGTGATGCTTTTTGGCTGCATACTGGTTCAGCATTTGGTCTGGACCAGTTTGGCTTTGTTAGGGGTAAGAAGAATTGGAGTAATATGTGCATTACTTTTGCAATGTTAATGCTCATTTTCCATTTATAAATGAATATAACAACTGTCTGAAGTGCATTAGCTTGTGCTGTGGGTATTGGTGTGAAGTAGGGCTGCTACCATAAATGTGGAATTTGGTGCTCATTTGAACAGCTTCCCACTAGAGTTGTTCCGTTTGCCATTCGTTTAAATTTCAGCTTTCTATAACTGCAATATGCTCTGTATAATGAACACTTAGAGGGTTCGTGTATTAGTGATAGCACAGGAGTGCACTTCTTTGAAAGGGCGAACACCGACACTAGTTACCCAAAGTTGTACTGTGTGAAAAGTCAAATTAAACTGACTCACCTGGCTGTAGCAGATCTGTTTTATAGCAAAGTATTGACTTAAACCCGAAATTGGCATTTCTTAACAATTCATTAAAATAGTTCCACTTCCAAATCTAATTTTTCTGTAAATTTCTGTTTGAAAGTCATTAACTGTTTCATCATACAAGCTTCTTAGAACTTACCTTTGTCCCTTGGGTTTTAGGTGAGAAGTCTTAAATTCTGCTACTTTTCTGGTTTCTCTTGAGTCAGGTATATAATATAAATGCAGTCTGAATACTTTTGGATTACTCATGAATTTAATAGTATATTTTCCCCTCCCCCTTCTCTGTCCCTTCTCTCTCCCCCTGTTTTTCTCTTTCCTTGCATGCCACCTGGATCTGCAGATGAAATTAGTGGGGACGGTAATATGTTTTTTAGTCTGTGTGTTACTAATGTGCTATATGCAACTCTTACATCCATGTACCACTTAATGCACATTTCAGTAATAAATTCTGTACAGATCTTAGTATTAAAAAGCAGTCTGCTTTGGAAATTAGCCAGTAAATATTGTACTTCACAGGCTGTGCTACTAACACTTTCTGCTAAACTGGAATTGAAAAAGGAAAAGTTAAAAAAAAAAAGGATTTCAAAGACACGGGGATTTGGTATTGCATGCATTTGCAATGAGGGTTCTGGCACAATGCAAAGAAGGGGTTTGGGTTTGCAAGAGTGTGTGTTCAGTTTGATTGAAATGCTTGTATCCAACAGGGGTTTTTTGGTCAGTTGGTGAGATCAGTGGGTGTAACAAATGAGAAATGAGTCTGCCAAGTGATGCTTTAAAGACATGGTGGCATCAAAGTGCCCTGGAGTCCACTGCTGCTCCTTGCATAAAATGAACCTGTATGAAATAAATTGATGTAGATTGAATACATGAAATATTAATCAGGTTTCCGCTACTCCAATTGCTAATTTTAAAGACAGACTTTAATGTTTTTCTTCAGAACTTTGAAACTGATTACAAAATATTAAACATATCCAGACTTGATGTCTTTTTATAGAAGACACAGATTTGCTGTCTTCTGAAAGCACATTAGGTTTTGGTTTTTAAAGAGATTTTGATTTTTAAAGAGTTTTTAAAGCTATTTTTCTGAAGGATTCTATCTGATATTGTGAAAAAAAAAAGTGCTACTACTGGTAGTGTATGCATCTTTACTGCTGTAAGTAGGAGTCACTAAAAGGGCATAAAAAGCAGCGTGCAAAGAAAGGCGATAAGAAGAAATAGAGATATTGTCTTGTGTCCTTCCTCGGTAAAACATAAAGAGAGTGTATAATTTCTCATCTCCTTTCTGTCCTTCGGATATAAATCAAAGCTAATACTACCCCAATTTTCTTTCTTTTCTTAAATATTAAAAACTCAAAGGACATTTTTTCTGCCACAAATTCAGAAATTGTATTTTAGATGCTAATCCTACATAGTTTTATCTTTTTTTATAAAGAGCTCTGATAAATGGAAAAATCATAAAAATGAAAATTTCAAACAGGTGATTAAGATCATGAATTAGCTATTATGCATTTAATGTCCTAGGATGAGGTTTTTTTCTCTTGAATAAATGCATTCAGATTTAGTAAAGCTTGAATTGGCTCATTCCGCTGTACCAACAACACCATCTTTGTCCGAAAGCAACCTCTTCTTTTTTCCAGCTAGAGGAATCTGGGGTTGACCCAACAAGTGAAAAGGTTCAGTACTGGTTTTAAAATGTGAGAGAGCAGCAGCAGTGAGCTCTATTTTTAAATCTTAGTATTTCTAGATTTACCACGAGCCTTGAAGGCAGATCATCTGGAATCGCTGCTTTGTTGTGAGTGTTTAGCTCTTGAGACTGCTGTAACACTTTCTTTGAGAAGCAGCCTGGAGAGCCTTGCCCAGCTGAGTTTTGCTTTAGACTCCATGTAGGTTTTGGATTATTTTTTACCTGACGTACAGTCTTAGCAGATTCGGTAATAGTCTCATTGTATATAGATCTGATCATGTGGTAAAGGCTGGATGTGAAGAAGGGCTGTTATCTTTGGTGCAGAACACTTTGAGCACATCAACTGTTAACGCCTTGATGTAATTTTCCTTTAATTCCCAGAAACAATGCCAGGCATGTATAGGAATTATTTTCTGCATTCTTATATGTTCCTCTCCAGAGTGTTAAATACGTAACAGGAAATATTTATTTAGTTATTGGATATATTTCATTTATGTGGATTGGCTACTGAAAACCCCTTTGGTTTCAGGATGGTTTTGGGTGATGTATCAAAACCACGTAAAGTGCTCTGCAGTGTTCTGATAATGCTTTTATTATGAATTAGCTTCATTAATTTAAAACAGAGAGATGAACAAGCCAAGCCATTTATCACATTCTTGTAAGGTCTGTTCCATACTCTGGTGTAACAAATGTTTTGGTTTTTTAAAGCCCAGTGTGGCACCAGTTCTAGTTTCCGCACATCTTACAATTCTTCTCAAATAACGTTTATAACCTCATCATTCAGACCGTTTTATTAGAAAGGGTAAGAACTTTCTGGTACCTGAAATGCCTGCTTCATATGTACCACACTTGATAAAAGTTAAAAACATCTTACCACGATATTACAAGGGAGCAGAGTGATTTCTCCCTGTCATGCTGGTGTCACACTAATGACTTCTAACAGATGCTTATTTTTTAGATCAAACCAGGGCTTATTTTCTAAAAAAACCCACATTTTTTTTATAAATTAGGGAGGAAAAAACATACCCAGGGACTAGTGCCTCTGGAGTATGCTGCTTGTTTAGAATTGTGCACTGTCATTATAATTAATTGAATTTTCAGTAGGTGACTCTTGTTTTCCTTTTTCCTAAATAGAAATTGCCTAACAAAAATTTAAATGGCATAGGGTTTCCTTTTTTTACAGGACATGGTATATTCCTACAGGAGTTCGAAAGAAAAGTCGCTTTAATTTTATTTAAATAGTACAAACTTAGGATCATAAAACTACTGAAGTGTGTTGGACTTCAAGGGTTATAGGCAACCTCTGGTTCCCTAATTGTTGAATATTCAATTTGTCTGAAAATTAAGCCTCTCGTTTATGTATGTGTATAATATTTATGAGCCTTGCTCTGGTTTCAGAGTTGGCTTAAGTTGGGTGAACTGAGGGCTGCTGCCAGAAGGGATCGTCCTGTCTTTCTTTCCACTCTCACTGTGGCTTTGTCCCATTTGCCATTCAGAAACCAGTACCTCTAGACTTGGTGTCAGGGAGGTGTAGGGATGTACATATGCTCCAGGGCAGATGGGGAGAAAGGGGGAGTAAATCAGGGCTTTAGTGGTGGCCCAGTATGTTCACCTGAAACCAACCATGAAAACTGCTTAATGGATTTGAAAATACTCAATTTTGAGAACCTCTCTATGCATTTGAAGTTGGTGAGTACTGTTTAGGAGTCTTGAAGGTAAAAATTATCCCACTGTTGTGGACTGGTTTTGTAACCCCTGGAGGAATTTATCTGACCATTAGGAAATGACCTACACACACTGAAAGTTCTTTAGAGCAAGAGAAGATCTTTCAGATAGTGAACCATTTTGAGAACAGATGATGTAAAAGTGTAAACAGAAGAAGAAATACACTGACATTTTTCTGAAAATTTTGAGAACTGTTTATTCTCAAACACTGTCCATGAGGTGTTGATTCCTAACAGCAGAACTGGTGATGAGTTTCCAATAAAAAAAAGGAAAATTGAGAATTAATGCAAGAAAAATGGGTGTAAGGCAAGAGTGTAACTTAAAAGGTCTTTATGCTCTAGAAGACTCTTGGAAAATAACTTGTCTTACTAAACTGACAGTAGGCAGATTCTGCCCTGGAACATCTTTACTGCCTGTTCATCCTGTTTGACATAAAAAACCCTAGGAAACTATTACGCTTTATCAAAGGTAAAGCAATTTAATCCATTAATAATGTTTTCTCCTTAGTGCAGTGGAATTTGCTGTTAAAAATATTTTAAGCCATCAATTTAGATGAGTTTAAATTACAGAACTTGAACGCAAATGAATTTTCCTTTTATTCCTTGTTGAATGCATCTATGTGACGTAGACTAATTGGCACTGAGGTCATTATCATACCATAAATTATGCATGAGCAAGTTTTATTCATGCTATTGTAAGTGCATCCCAGCAGTGTTGAGGTTGGCGGTTGTGACACAGCAGCCTTGATAAATTGGAGATACTGTTCTGGAGAATTGTTTTCATCTGCTTTTCCCGAAACTCTTAATTCCTCCCTTTACAGAGACAGATGACTATGCAGAGATTATAGATGAGGAAGATACTTACACAATGCCATCAAGTAAGTATGGTCATTAACTTGGGGAACTTTTCTGTCTGAAAGCTTCTTTGATTCAGCAGGAACTGAATCTTACATTTCAGCCTTAAGTAACACGTGTGCAAAGAAAATGGACTTTATGACATTTTGAAAACTCTTAGTGTTTTTCAGGTTCAGCTTTTGAAGCAAATAAAATCAAATTCTGTTTTGCTGCTGTCGGGGACTTGACAGTGAAATTGTTTTTATGTCTCAAAATGTAGATTTTTTTGATTGTGCTGCCAAACACAACGCTTACAGAAAGATTGGATGCTAATTCTGTGATAAGAGCAAACAATTTGGAAAGCTTCTGTGTGCTGCTGTTGTAACTGTATCTCACCCTTGCTCTGTGACAGACTTGCTGCTCTAGAATTCCATGATAGAGGAGAGTTGTCTGTACCCCATGCAATTTTGTTAAAGATGAGACTTTAAGAACAAAAATAAAAATTCTAAGTTCTTCTGAGTCCTCATCTTTGAAGTCAAAAAATGATGCATTAGCCACCACAAGGATTTGGTCTTGTGGCATATTTGAATTAAAATCTAATCTGAAACTGGTAAGGCTAAGTAATTGAACGTGGAAGTCTAGTATGCTGATTTTCAAAGTTGTGTCTGTGAAATTAGAGTTGCATTTTGGCAACTGAGGGTTTCTGTAGCAGTAGACAGTCCATTGATAGGCACACCTGCAGCACGTGGGGTTTGCTTGGGGAAAGAGGGGAGGGTGGTGCTAAATTGGTGCCACGTTCTGCTGAAGAACCATGAATGTATGTGATGATTTCTAGAGTTTACTGTGTGGCAGGAATGTTTCATAATCACTTCAGTGTTTACAAGATAGTTTCCACTACTGTGGAAAATATTTAAAAAGCAAGAATATATGTTTTGAAAAACATATATATTTGAACATAAATATTTGAAAAGCAAGAATATATGTTTTCCAGAAATAAACAATGTGTTTTGAATGTCTTGCAGTAAGTCACTACATGATTCTACTCAAATAATTGCAACATCAAAAAGTACTGTGATAAATGATGTCCTTTTTTGTTAACATACTATTTTTTTTGTGATTTTTTTTCTTTCTCTCTTTCTAATCTTTTCATTTAAATTCTCATGGAAATAATTACTTGTGGGACCAGCCCTAAATGGTGCTGAACACTTAAGTATGACTTCAATTCAAAGCCTGTGAGATGGGCTCTCGAAGTGAAATTCATTAAGTGCTTTGGTGGATTGAAGTGGACTCAAGTGTTGAGCTCTCAAAGGACTGAGTCGGTAAAGGATCACAAGAACAGACCTGTGACTTCTGCTAATGTAAACTTAAAATTGCATCAGTTATTTCTTCATTTAAAGAGAAAAAATGTTTAAAAATATTTGTCCTTGTCTTGAATTTAAGAAGCTATATCTAAGTAAGCATTTGATTTTTCTCTTAATTGCACTGCAGAAAGCTATGGAATAGATGAAGGTAACAGGAGACCCTTTACCCATCCCCGTGTGCTTGCAATTTGGAATGATGTGGAATTTTTAAGTTTACTATTCGCTTTCATTTAATAAACATTATTTATTTATAGTTAAACCAGTTAGCTTTGGGATTTTAAAGAGGAAAATGCAGAAGTAAAAAAAGAAGTAACAAAGGCAGTTACCACTTTGTTATCCAGCTCTAGATGACGTTCTTTCTGTAGTGTAATGAAGTCAAAGTCATCAGTCATGAAGGCCTAACTAAGCTGGTTGGTTATATATTGCTCTTTCCCTGAGTAATACAAGGAGAGATGAAAACATATACCGTGCATGCTTTTCTGCTACTCCTGAAATATTTTTCCATGTCTGCTAGAAATTAAATTGCAAATGAAGTAATTCAGTTGCAATTGATTAAATGTTTTGATGACATACCAAGTCATTTTTATCAGTGATGTTCTCAATCTGTTAAACCACAAAGTTAACAAAATTGCATAAGTCCACAAAGCATATCAATTTTAATTCCATTACAAACTGACAGAGGTGTAGTGCACTCAAAATTGTGTTCTTTCATTTTATCTTTATTTGCCATGCTCGTTTCTGTATTTTTTTCATGCAGTTGCCTCTTTAAAAATTCTCTGGGCTCATTTGATGGTTCCAAGATCTAAAATACCACATAGTGGAGTTCTCTTAAACATTGCAATGGATGTGTGCTAAGGCTGTATTTAGTATCATTAATACTGCCCTAGGCTATTTGTGTTCTTTATCTTTTACTAGCTATATAATTAAGGAGGATTCAATTACATTTATTGCATTGAAGTAAATACTGCATAGTAATTAATTTAGCAAATTAGATTTCACAATTCCTTTTTCATTGCTTTGGTTCAGCCGTTTGTTTGAGAGGTTTCCACTGTGTGTGTACCGCATTTGTTTAGGTTGGTGTGCAGCAAATGTTAATCCTAGTTATTCATACGCGAGGCATTTGAGTGACTTATTTGGAGTTTTGTATCTTGTGGATTCTTTCTTTGCCCTTCTTCAGAAATCTAATATTCTGAGTGCGTTATATTCTTATAGCCAGAGATTATGAAATTCAAAGGGAGAGAATTGAACTGGGGCGCTGCATTGGTGAAGGACAGTTCGGGGATGTACACCAAGGAGTTTACATGAGTCCGGTAAGCCTCACTTTTGCAAGGAAAATGAACAATAAAACCTTCCTAGTTCAAAAATGAGATTTTAAAAAAAGGTATTCCTTAGATGCCTTGGTCTGAGTCTTTCAGAACAATCAAAAATTGCCTTTGTGATTTATTTTTCAGAATAATTAGCATATAGGGAGTATTTCCCATGTTGCAATTAGAAAGCATTTCTTTTGCCCTCAACCATACACTCTCTTCTTTATTTTGAGTGCGTCCAAGCATGGCAAGCACACATACCTTTGACCATACTCCCACATTGATCCTTCAGTGCTTTAGAACCCTTACCAAAGTTTCAAACTGTGTTTGTGGGTGTTCAGCCCGACTTGGGTTTGGGTTCAGCATTCAGTGCAGAAGCTGCCAACTATGTCAGGATAAACCGATCTAACTTCTGTGCTGGCACAGAGAAGAAGTTTTAGTCTGGAAGAGCAGAGGCCTACTGCAGAGTGACAGGAATGTTAGCTCAGTGTGGCTGTGTCTCCAGTGACCACCTCGCTGTACTTCTCACAAATAATCTTGTATGTTAATATCCCGAAGGAGATGGTGTAAAATACTTGGACACTGATCCAGCAAAACCCCAGGGTGCAAGAGTCGCCTCAGTGAAACCAGTGAGGTTGGCAGGACCTGTGTAATTTAGGCCGGTGCTTATGTGGTTTTCTAGACTGCAGCCACAAAGATTAAGATTGCACTTTAAAGGGGTGAAAACAAGTTTGTGGAAAAAGGCAAGAGAAAGCTGGGAAATTACTTAATTTCATCCGATTTCAAGATTATAATAAACTCATTCTGCAAGTGTAGAATGAAGATTTATTTCTCATTTGAAGAAATTGTCTGGATTTTCGATAGACAACAGTCCAGTCCTGACTTCAGAAACTGTATTTGCCAGAAAGAGCTGCTTATGGTCCCGGGCTTGGTGGGTAAAATAAATAAATATTTAATGCAATATTTAAGTAAGGATAAATGGTACCTATTTCAGACAAGTTTGAAGTCTCCTCTCATACCTTCATTTAGAAAATCAGATCTGATAGCACGTTGCAATAGGAACATTCTTGTTTTTCATTTCACCCTGTCCCAAGTTAACAGGAGTACTCGAGGAGTAATATTTCACTGAACTTGGGGCACTGTGGATGCATCAATGCTCTGTAAAACCAATTAAAGACCCCTTTTCCTAGGGACTGTTGTTCAGGAATTGCTGGCTCCCTTCATTCTTTTTCTTGAATTGGAAAACCATTTTTATTCAGTCATCCTGTGTCTAGTATGAGTTTTTTAAATGGCAACCGGCTGCTAACTTCCATCAATAAGAAACTGACCATGTTTAAAATGCTTGAATATGTGAAGGGAAAGCAACACTGTTAATTTTTAATGTATTGGTCACAGAGTGTAGCTTACACTTTTTGAAGAAATCTTACAGCAGATAAAAGATAGTTACAATAACACAATAGCATTACCATCCTTTTATATATATATATTCAGCTTGCGTGCAGAAATGTAGGGGAGATTTCTGGCTTCTTGTTCTGCTAGCTGAAATCTGAATCTGAAAAATCTTGTTTATCCCTGTTCATTGAACTTGTAAAGTTCTTATTCTAGTGACTGTGCAGCATCTACCTCTTCTAGAATGCAGTGTACTACTAAATATTCCTGAAACACCCCAACCAGCCTGTATTTATAGGATACTGAACGGAACGTGTGCGTATACAGGTGGGAGCCTATTGCTCAGATGTAAGCAATTCAAATAAGACTGTCTTTAAAGGCTGATTTACTGTGCGATTAATCCAGAGCTGTCATTTAGAAGTGTTTGCTGCTCAGTACACAGACTGTTGGCAGTCTGATAAATTCTCAGCTTTTTGTCTCCTTATCTGAAAACAAAATATCGGCAAACCCCTGATATCAGGCCTTTTCCTATATTCTTTTTGCAAAATGTCTGGAGTATTTGCTGGTTGCAGACACCAAAACTCTTCTTTTGATGCTAATGTTGGTTACGAGATACCTGTATCACCTGGAGTGGGATTTGTCTGGCAGGTTCCAGAGGTCTCATCCAGTGTTGGTTATTGAATTCTGATTTCAAAATAAAATAAAATAATCTTAAGTCGTCGCCAGTTTTTCAATCAGTTTATATATGAGAAGAAGGTTTCAATCAGTATTTTCCTGCAAAGTAAGCTTGAAGAGCTATGTTTGAGTAACTTAGAAAATAGAGATTTAAGCCTGCAAAATAAAAGTATTATTCTAATTCTGAAAATGTTTGTAAAAATAGATTTAAACTAGAGCAGGTGTGAGCAGACACAGAACATAAATTTGTGTATCTTCAGCTCTCACTGGCCTTACAAAAACAGGTGCCGACATATATCAACCCTATAGCCTTTCCAGGACAGGTTAATTTGTAATCTTCCCATTAAATAACGGAGAGTTCCCAGCTGGAAAGAAGGCATACTAGGCCTTCAGCATATACCTAATGCAGAAGCTTAATTTTCAAATACTTCAGCTGCTGTCAACCCATTAAGAACTTGTACGAGTGACATCTCAGCACTGCATGGATTAAATATTTCCTGGGTGCATTCAGTGGAAATGTTGCGTGTCTTGATTATAGTAGTATTTTAATATTGATGCTTTCAAAATGTGTATTCTTTTAGTAAATGGTCGTTATCTCTAAAGAAGCTTTGCTGGAGTTTTAAAGGGCATTTGGTGGGCTGTATTTCAGTTCTTACTCAATAATGTCTTCCAGGAAAATCCAGCTATGGCTGTTGCAATCAAAACATGTAAAAACTGCACCTCAGACAGCGTTCGAGAAAAATTCTTACAAGAAGCCTGTGAGTATTACAGTACTTCTTTTGGGTAGCTTCTCTAACTGGTTCTTGCAAAGACTGCAGCCGTGCGTGCCAGAAACTTCTGATGCTACCATAAATCTTCTACTAATACGTAGTGTGACCTTTTCCTCTTGTGCTCTATGTGCCAGGAGGACTGCTTTCCACCCTTGCATTGCCCGTGGACATGGTTAGGTGTGGGTTCTTTGTTTCAGTTCTAAATTGAATAGTGATGTCAGACTCCTGTAAGACTTCAGAACCACTTTTGGAGTATTAGAGATCCAAAGTTCTCTTTCCTTCTTTCTCCTTAGTGAATTTAAAAAGCCATAGCACTTCTTTCAGTGTATTACTTTAGAGGATTGTCTTTGTTAACAGTTGCTAAAGGTGTTACCTCTAGGGGAGATCTGTTTTGAAAATTCAGGATTAAAAGTTATGAGAATCGACCCATTTTCTAAATAATTGCCCACAAAAATTGCATTCCCCAAACGGTGCCTTTCATACATGGGGGAAGGCTTTCTCTTGAGATGAATACCAGCAGAAGGCTCCTGTAAGAATGTTGTTGCTGATTTCTCTACAGTTTGGTTCTGTAAGAAAATTAAAATAGGAAACTTGGGCCTTATTTTTTGCCAGTTCTATGATATCGTAGATGTGTAAAAGTATTGTATTATATATAGTATTGTATCAGTAAATTATTTGGTTATGGCCAGGTGTTACACTATGCTTTTATTCACTGTTCCTTTGTTCAAGGAATTTTTACTAATTGTTCAGAAAATCTGCGTTACTGGCTCATCGCTTCTTATTTTTGGATGTCAGGTTTTTCTTAAAATTACTGTGGTTTTTTTTTTTCCATTACCTTTCTACTTGTAAAAGTAAATACCATTGCTTATAGTAATAACTTAGGAGGCAAAGGTAGGCTGTTGTCTCTTAACTGTGTAGAAAATAATTGCTCATTGAATGCTCCTTATTATGCTTTGAGCTTGACAGATTAGGAAATGCCAGCATAGGAGACAGATAAATAATGCTTTTCAAGTTTGATTTAATAGTTTTGCCAGTTCTCTTTTTTATGTGTGTGTTTGTTTTTTGTTGGTTTTTTTTTTGTTTTGTTTTGTTTTCTGTTGTTTTTTTGGGGTGGGTTTTTTGGGTCTGTGTGGTTTTTTTTTTCTTGTTTTTTTACTCTCATTCCCATCTGTTACCTTTCTCTCATTTGTGTTCCAATGTCAAACTCCCTCAGAGGATACACTGGTTTTTAAGAGGACTCTTCCAATACCTGGAGAGACAGAGTTGGTTATTTTACTAAATTAAGAAATGTATTTCCTAATATGTGAATATTAAAGTACTTTAATATTAAAATACTAAGAATATTAAAATATACTTGTGTTTCAGTTGTGGTGGTTGTGTGGCTTGTGGTGGAGTTCTCAATGCTGAAAAGATTTAATATTGATTCTTGCAAGGAGGAACATCTCAGAATGAAAAGTAGATGAAAGAAAATGTTTTTATGAGCATCACCTTTCTCATCATTCCTGTCTGCTTTTGCATAGCAGTGTATTGCTATTAATGCCTTTGTATATGCCAAAATACAAACTGCCTGGATAGCAAAATGATGTAGTAACTCTACTACCTTTCTGAATTTGTGAGTTTGTCAGCTGACATTGAATTAATTTATAGGAAGTGCTTTCCAAAACTGGAGTATTTTATGTTTAAAGCTGGTAAGACCATATGATGAAAAACTATCGGTGTTAATTGCTTTTCCATTGCTTGATAATTAAGCTGTATCCCTGCTTCATTTTTATATTAATGAAGCAGCATTTCCACATTATAGAAGATCATAAATTACATTGAGTTAGATTGGCACAGGAGAACCCTAAAGCTAAATAATTGGGGTTTGTTTGGGATATAGTCTTTATTTACCAAGATTTTAATACAGACATTGGGTTCAGATAAACTGGTTTAGCAATGTCTGATTTTTGGAGGTGTCAGAGGTAGTTGCCCTCTCTGAAATTCCATTTACTTCAGAAGGGAAGAGAAGACATGGACCTGCTCGAGCAGATCCAGAGGAGGGACACAAAAATGATCAGGGGGCTGGAACAATTTCTGAGCTGAGTATATTTGGGTTGTTTAGTCAAGAAAAGGCTCTTGGGAAACCTTGCTGTGGCCTTTCCATACTTAAGGGGAGCTTATAAGAAAGATGGAGAGAGTCTCTTTACCTGGGAGTGTAGAGACAGGAGAAGGGCTGATGGCTTTAAACTGAAAGAGGGTAGATTTAGACTAGCTGTGGGGAAGACATTCTTTGCTGTGAAGGCGCTGAGGCACTAGAATGCCTTGTCCAGCAAGGTTGTGGGTGCCTCATGACTGGAAGTGTTCAAGGCCAGGTTGAAGGGGGTTTTGGGCTACCTGTTCTAGTGGAAGGCGTTCCTGCCCGTGCCAGCAGGGTTGGACTTGGATGATCTCTAAAGGTCCCTTCTAACCCAAACCATTCAATGATTTTATGTTTTGTATGCCTTACTGCATAAAATACACTGTAACTGCACTGCTGAGACTGAAAAATTAAGTCCAGAGGAGATAAAATGAGATGCAAATGCAGTGATTAGATGAGGTTTTTGTCTGTGTCATAAGCTGACACACATTTTTTCCAGGCATTGAATTATCCACGCTGTTTTCTTCTTCCTCCTCTTCCCATAGAAGTGCACAGATTAACTGGTCATCCACTGGTTCGATAAGTCATTATGTGAACTTACGTTATGCTCAGCCAGGGCAGAAGAGCTGGAGAACCTGACTTGCCTTGCATGTTCCCAAGCAGTTTACTAAAGCAAGCAGTGCTTCATCCTGCCTGCAGAACATGAAATGACCAGACGTTACTGCTGCAGAACTGTGGTTCTATTTTCTGATCATAGACTAAATGCTTTCTAACTGACTTTTTATTTTTTAAAAGCTGTTTTATGTAACATACTAACTTGTTTCTTTTCCTTTCAGTAACAATGCGTCAGTTTGATCATCCTCACATTGTGAAGCTCATTGGAGTTATTACAGAAAACCCAGTTTGGATAATCATGGAGCTTTGTACACTTGGAGAGGTATGAAAAATCCTGTCGTAACTGCGCTCTTCTCTCTGTAAGCACACAGGTAGCTGTACAAAAGACTGAAAAAAACCCTTCTAGGTACTAATTGCAAAGGAGCTCTCCTCAAACGTGCTATCACACTTGTCTGCAGAGTTATGGACTCAGGAGTGGCAGAGCTTGATCTAACTCCTCCAGTGAGGGAACTGCATCAGCTCATACCAAAGTGATGTAGTCATAGTTTTCAGATAATTCAGTTGCTGCTCCAGAGTGAGAGCATGACCTGTGTCAAGATGACAATATGATGTCATTTAAACAGCGTTTGCAAGCATGCTTTCTAGAAATGAAATTGTGATGCATCTTTTATTATTTTATTATTTATTATTTTATTATTGAAACTGAATTGGTTGAACTGGTTGTTTTTTTTTTCCTGTACATCCTCTGCAGCAAAGACTCCAGAGAAGATGGCTTTCCTCATTTCTATGTCTTTCAGATGAATGGTTTAAACAAAATTAGTTCACAGGTTTTATAATGGATTTGCTTTCTTTGAGCCACATGTTTCTGAAAATGTGAGCTGAAGTGATATTTCCTGTTGGGTTGTAAGATAGTAATTGTCATTATCAAACTGAGTACGTTGTCCAAGGGAAAAAAAAAAACAACAACATACACAAAGAACTCAAAACAAACAACAACACACCCCCCCCCCCCAAGAAAACAAAAAGAGAAAAAAACAAACACAAAAAAAAAACAAAACAAAAAAAAAACCACATACACAAAAACAAAAAAACAAAAAA
>JANHFX010000450.1:0-16089 GCA_027560015.1 Chloroceryle amazona | reverse complement strand
GGAGAAGTGCAAAAGTAATTTTGCAGGGAGGGGTTTATTTTCCTTTTTTATTTTAAAAATATTTAATTTTTAAAAGTAATTGAAAAAACGTAATTGAAAAAAATTTGTCTAGGCTATGGTGCACTTTGGGTTCTTTTGGAATCAAAGAACAACATAACTAGCACTATAAAAAGAATAAATACTATAAATCCCCAAGACTGAACTTTCTTCCTGGGTTAAGCAGGGTGATTGCTGCTCCCATCCAGAGCCTGGATGTGAATGTGTGAGAGTATGATGGTGTGTGTTAAAGCTGGCAATAGGTGTGTAACACTGAAGTAATAAAGAATGTGCTGTTTGTAAACTGATGAAATAGGATTTTTATACTGAAGGTGCATCTAGTGTGGGTCCTGAGTTACAGTATTGGGAGAAAAGTGTAAGACTAGATTAAATGTTGTGCAGTGGGAGAAGGGGGATCTCTATTGCTGTTCAGGTGCTTTCTGAATCAGAACTTTTACTGAGATTGTCTGAAACATATTGATTTTTACCCTTCAGTATAAAGCTCAGTCCCTTTCTGAACCAATTTAAGTTCAGGGTCTCCAGACATTTGGCAGGGGTGGACACTCCAGTCTAATAAAGCATTATGTGTTAAGACAGAATTAGAAAAAAGTCCTAATTGTGGCAGCTGTAGATAAAGCACCATATTTCCTTTCACTCCCTTCTTTGTAGACACACACTGAGGAAGGAATTACCATTACAGGCAGTTAATCTGACAATTTACAGAGCTGCTTGTAAAACCCAGTTATACAGCTGTATACCAGAAAGCTTCACCAATGGTGAGCTTTGCTTCGTGTTCCTCCTTCACAGGACTCAACAGGATCAGCCTTACCGTGTAAGGTACCTGTGGTGTGTTGGGAGGATAGCAGTTTCATCTGGCATTTACTTTCTAGTTTAGAAAGGAAGGGTCAAGGCAGCTCTTTGCCCTAAGAAACTTTGTCATCAGCCTCAGCTTGTAGTTGCTGGAGAAAGAAGGTAAGGAGAGAGAGAGCTGTATTGTTCTCTTACATAGTTCATGGGGGAAGTTTGGATTGAAAAATAACAGGTTACCTAGGGTTTTCAAAGGTACAAATTTAGGCCAAGGAACTAAAATAGGGCATAATTGCCACTTCTATGCCTAAAAAGCAATGAGCTGGACAACAAGTAAGATTGTCAGTTTAAACAACAACAAAATCAGTGTTTTTACAAGAAACAAGTCTGAAAAAAGCAGGAGGGTGATTATTCCCATCTACTTTTTAACCTTCAGATGCACCTGAGTCTCATTTTGAACAGATATTTTTCCCCACACAGAGCTACATTTGGTTCTTAGGTTGTTTTTGACTCGTGGCTTATTTACTTACACGTTTACTGCAGCAGTTGCTTCTGGAACATGACTTCAAAAACTTGCTTGTGAAGAAGCAAATGTTTTTTGAATTCTCTGCATGTGAATTGCATGGCTTTTTAATGCTACTCAGCTGTTACTTAGTTGACATCAATTAATTGGTAAGCATTTTGGAAAGTGGTGGTGGAAGTTTTCTCCTTGCCTTGCATGCTCTGAACAGTCAGAAGTAATAATGTAGACAATAATCATTCGGCTTTGACACAGTCATGGTCCTTGTCGTCATCACAGATGAAGAAGTAAGGCTACTGGTGATATAATCTGTGGTGCTTTATTTTCACATTTTGAGCAGGGAGGGATGATTTAAGAGACCACTGAATGCTAATTTCTGTTGCTTTGTTACCATGCGTATTTTAAATGGAAGAACAGCAAATGGATTTAATTTTTATGAGATTTGCAGCCAGTAGATTGTAAAAATTCTCCATGTGCTTCTTAGCAGAACTATGTTCCACTTTTTTAAAAGAAGAAATATGATGATAGTGTAGCTTGTGTTTTCCCAAACTGGAATGAACTAGAATGACTGAAATGTTCTGAAGGAGATTCCCAGGTGTATTGTAGGATTTAACTGCAAGAGAAGTATTATTCAATGTATTTTTTTCCTCTATCACCGTCGCTTTTTTAAAATGCTCTTCATTGCTCAGGCTCTTTAGCTGGCACAAAGTCATTGAGCAGATGCTGCCACTTCTAATTTTGTTGGTTTGTTCTGTGTTTTGTGGGGTTTTTTTTGTACTGGTCTCAGAATACTCCTCATTTTCTCTGAGACTTCTTCAGTTGTTGCAGCAGTAATAAAACACAATGACTGCGTTGGGGACCTATGGCTGGTGACCCACCTGTGGTCCCTTCCAATTACTTTCTTTGCTGATGTGAAAAATATTAAGTTGTACAATATTCCCAGACTCCTGTAGAGTTTGCTTTAAAAGCGTTTTTTTTCTGGAGAAAATTCCATTACGCTAAAAAGCCAAATGATGCTCCCTTGAAGTTCTGGAGTTGCAAATCACTTCACAGTGGAGGAGTATACGAGGGAAGAAGTATGCACATACTTTGTGCTGCTGCTTTGCTTTAGGCATCTCATATTAGACCCCTGTTCCAGATAGGATGCTGAGCTTAACAAGCCTTACTTTTCTTACTGGTATTACTTTGTTTCCTTGATCTCCACATTTTTTAATGGCTTCTTTATTGTACATTCAAGTCCTCCGCTTCCTAAATCTTGTTATCTCATGTGGCATTATGCCAGTGTTTATGGGATTAAAGCAAGAGGAAGTTCTGGTTTGCTGTTTATATCTAAAATGCAGAGTGAATCTGAGAGGTTACTTCTGTTCAGTGAAACTGAAAATTTATACCTGTTGCCTCAGTCTCTCTGGCAGGCATTAGTCCCAGTATGTTCAGTTTCGAAGAAGAATAATGCCTTAATTTTTTTTCTAGATAAGGCTAGACTAATTGAAATGAAATCCACAAAATGTAAACAGTGCTGGGAAAAGTTAGAAAGGAATTCTTTTGGTTTTATGAGCTTAGTGTTGTAAAGAGAAGAAACTGTATTGTGGAAAATCGATACTTAAACTCTTAAGAATACACAGAGGACAAGCTAAGGCAAACTGGTGCATAATGAAATGGAAGCATAAAACTGAAGTGAAGGTGACAGTTACAGGCATAAAGGGATTCTCAAAAGTGAGAATAAAATTAAGACTGAAGAAACAGACTTAAAATTTCATTTAACTAAAATGTGAGTGCAAATCTGTTTTAACATTGTGAAACTCTGTAGAATCCAGAAGCCCGATGTCATTTACTGTGGTTAAAATGTGGTCAAGTACTACAAGTGTGTGTATTTGTTTTCAGAAAAATACATCAACCTGCATTTGCTTTTGAAAAACAAACCAGCAAACACACCCACACCCAGCCAACCATAAGCTGGAATTGGTAAAAATGACCCCGAAAGATGATCCCATATGTAGCTGGCAATGAGCATCACCTCCATCACTGCAAACAGTAATAACATATTTAATAAACTGAAAGGTCTTGAGATTTGTATGCATGGTCAGATAAAGGCAGAGGCAGACAAACTGCACCTATTGTAACCACAGATCACGTCAATCCGGTTGTCTTGCCCCGTAGGTAGCTAGACATTTTTTCCTTTCACCTATTTTCTGTGCTTTTCATCTGGTAATAAGTAATTTCCAAAGTGCTGTGAAGACTGACAGATCAAGTGTTATAAAACAGCTCTAGAATTAAAATTCTTTGTCTTTGAATATTCCAGAAGCTCGAATGCAATGCTAACCTAACTGTGGCATTATCCTGGCTTTACTCACCTATGGAGGTCATTGTATCTCATCTGCTATTGCACTTCCTGCTCCTCTGAAGTCATGTTTTTGTGTTGCTGCTTCACTTACAACTCACTCATGTTGGGGATCTGTCCTAGATTCTTTTCTCTGACCCTCTAAATGGATTATCTTAACTATGTTTAAAAATGAGGGAGGAGAAAGTAGGCAAGCGTGTTAGATTGGCAGGTTCTGCAGCATTACTGACAGTAAGTGCCCTCTGCTTTATTAGCAAATGACCCACTCTCAAATTGATAACTTGTCATGTTAACGGAGCCACAAGGTATTGCTGTTCTTCAGTGTCTGAGTCTTGTTAACATGTTTAAGGAGGGTGGCCCTTCTGGTAGAATCTTTCTTCTTTTAAATTGACAAATGGTGTTGTATTGAAGAAAATAAAAGTATTTCTGTCACCTAGATTTGTATTTTTCTCTAGCTGGCAGGTAGGTAACTGGCTGTAGTTGTGTGCTGTTGTGGTGACTTTCACATGTATATAGTTGGAGATGGTTAGAGATGCTTTCCTGGCTCAGGAAATCTCAGCTGTGCTTTCAGAATGGAGCTTTACCATTAAACCTCTTGGTGGATAGGTGGGATTTTCTTTTGTATGTTAAATAAAAGCATAGTCTGCTGCAATGGAAAGTTTTAGTTCAAACAGTATGTACCAAAGTCAGGATGTTAACTCTGGGTTTGGTCCTGATGCAGCTAATTGCACCCAATCAGTGGAGATGCCCTAAACCACAAACAAAAATATTCCAGGGCTTAACCTGAACTATCTCCTCTTCCAGAGAGGTGGGCTGGGAGAAGGGCACTGGAGCACAGGCTCTGCTGCTGTGTGTGTTCAGCTACAAAATATGAGGACCTGTTGCTTTATCTTTTAATTGTAAAAGATCCCAACTCTCTTTTTTTATCCTATTCCCAGCCTTGAAGGGTGCAGGAACAAATGATCTTGCTGAATGCATACTTCAACAGGGCAATAAAAAAATTAATCTTGCCCTGTTTGAGCTGCTAGTCCTTCGCCTTTGCTTCGAGGCTGTAAGCCATGCTTCGCGTTGGGAAGACAAGTAGCCTGCGTGATTGCGGTAAATGTGTCACATCCTGCCCTCAACTTTGCCCTCCTTGGAGGCTCTGGCAGTCTCCCAGTGGCTTGCCCACTAGCCAGCTGGGAGTGGCTCGAGAAAACTCCTCAAACCTGTGCAGCTGGTTCTCGAGCAAACTTTCAGACTTAACAGTATCTTGGTGCTCTTTGCCAAGCCCAATTAGGAAGGCGAGGGTACTGGGCCAGGCTTTCAAAGTTTGGTGGAGAACTCATCTGTAATTTTGTGACAAATTTAATTGTGTGTATTCAAAACATGTTGTATGGGGATCACTGGGTTTGGTTGTTTTGTTTTTTTTTCTCCTTGGCAACCCAGTAAACTCCTTTGTAAACACGAGACTACCAAAAAGCTTCCCTCTTCTGTGAAAACCTTTCCCTGTCTCTGCTGCAGGAGCCGTATTTCTGCCTGTGCTTGGAGGGGAGTGGGCAGGGAACCGCTGTGACGTGAGACGCACGCAGTGTGAATGCCAGCACCAATGCGATAAAGAAATCGAACTGCTCCTTCCATAGGGATTTTTAAAGAGAACCTGTCAAGTCAAGGCATGTTGTTGGAAATTTGTGTCCTGCTATGAATCCCCTGTCACCAGTGTCATCAGTAACCTGTGTATTTCTTACTTGAATGCTTTTTCTTCCTGTAAATTACCTAACTATGAATTCACTTTCTCTCTGCTATTTATTTAGGTATCCTCTTTGGTCTGAAGCCTGACCATTGAAAGATGAGATGAGAAATTTGTCTATTGTTTCTTTTGCGCTATGAAAACTTTCACTCATACGTGGTTGTGTCAAATGATTGCATATAGAGGTTTAAAATTATTTATTCAAGTAGTCCCATTCTCTACTTTGTCCTGATCAACATTCATGGGTTTTTTCACACGTGAATGTGTCCTTGGTGTTATCTCACAAACAAAAAAGGTCTAAGAATTGTACTTATCTCACTAGATTTTTTTTTTTATTTTAGAATGCAGTTACTCAGAAAATGACATTTTGAGCATAAGAAAAACACAAACCCATGAAATATCAAACCATGTGACTTTTTTCCACCCTTGGAGCATTAAAGCAGACTTATTTTCCACACTGCTACAGTATTGAAGTGAATACTATTTTAAGTTGAAAGGCATAAGCAGGGTTCTGGTTGGAAGAAAGGGACTTTTAAAAGGATTTTCTGTGATACTGAACAGGGACAACGGAAAGGGCCTAATTGCTTCCTCTAAGAGTTTTATTGTCTCTCTTGTTAGCAGATAGTTTATAGTTGCAATAGTAGTTTACGGTGCGTAATAGCCAAGGTGAAAAATAATCAGTGCAACTTTCACGTATAACACAGGCTCCTGATGTTGGAAGGCCTGGCCAGAGATGTGGGTCATCTCCTCAATGCATGTATTGTGTCGTCGTAGAGAACCTGTAACTAGAGAGAAATATTGTCGTCCTTCAGCTGATGGGTGAAGGGTGGTGGAGCGCTGGATCAGCTATTAACTGATGGAGCTTTTCAGGTTTGCACTGAAATGGTGGAAGCAGCTTCAGTGGGCTGATGATGTAGGGAGCATGGTTACTGTCTGCTGTATGTCTCTAGCTGTATGGACTGTGTGTGAGGCTGAGGATGTGTGTGCAGAAGGTAATGAGGGTGGAACTGGATCCATCTTCCTCTCACGGCTGATGGGCTGGCTGGAGGGTGTTGCTGGAGGCTTGTGCAGTCAGGACACTGGTGGGGCTGCAGGTAGCAGGTATGGTCCCCGAATAGGTGACTGGGGAAAGCCCTTGGCAGGGGTCTGTGAGCTGTGTCTTCCATCCTGCAGCTGTGGGTGTCACATGTCTCGGACTAGTTGCTGAAGAGGAAGATAGGACATCGGAGAGAGAAGAGGTGACAGATGAGGAGGAAAAGGGATTTGAGGCTAGAATTTGGAGAGAAAGAGGGGGAGTCCCGGAGGGAGGAAATGATGAAGAGGGAGATAATAGACAGATAGTATATGGAGGAAGTAAATCAAGTTCATGGTTCATTAAGTTTATTTTTGCCTGTCCTCCTTCAACTTGTTTGCTTTTCATCCCATGACAGTGCTAGCACAATCCATTTGTGAATGACATAACTGTGTAGCCGATCATCCCCTCCAGAAGTGTTGCGTGAGGTGCGCGGCCCCTCGGTGGGAGGGCTGGGCGAGGAAGTGAGTCAGGGGCAGCCCTGGCACAGCCACCGGCCCTCGTACTGCACTGGAATTTTCCAGGTAGGGCATGGAGAGAGGTGAGAGGGAGAGCACGTGGGATGGGATTTGGCTGGGGAAGGGCTCGTCCTGGGGAGATCTGCCTGAGCACCGAGCTTCTGGTACAAGAGGGAAGGCCAAATGATCCGAATGAATTGGGGGGAAAACGCGGTGGATGTGTTTAAAGCAATCTAGTGCTGCTGTTGTCTTTTATTACCTTTTCATTACCATTTCCCTATATTAATTTGAAACATGCACTGACTTTTTTCTCTCCTCTCTCTAGCGTGGATTTCAACACATTTTTGTGCGGGTGCCAAGAACACTGTGTTCTGTTAAGTCACGGGGTGACGTCGGGCGCTGGCCGGCTGCCAACCCGGGTCAAGTTCATTCAAATAAGTTTCAGTGGCGGCCCTGGTTGCCCGAGCCCTGTCAGTCCTGCCTTTGCGTGGTAGGTGGCTCTGTTGCGTTAGTTTTTCGAAGAGCTTGGGATTTCAGGGCTTTAAATTTTACAGGCTTTTCAATTTTGCTTCGTGTTTGGGGAGGGATTTAAAAAAAAAAGGCACGACCTCGCTTGGATCTGTGAGGAGAGACAAGGAGATGGCCATGGGCTTACTGAGCGGGGCAAGGTCCCCAAGCTGTAGCTTGTGTTTAATTGTGTTTTTCTATTTCTGCCCACTGATTTTCTTTTTTCTTTCTTTCTTTCTTTCTTTGACTTCTGTCTGTGGTGACTTTTATGGTGTACACATTGTGTCTTTAAAGCGGGAGCTACTCCTGAGGTTCCAGTGACAAAATCCTGCCTGTGACAAAAGGATGAAATGGGGAGTAGTGCATGAGAACGGCTCTGGCTGGGCTATGTTCATCACTTCCCTTTCCTACAGGGTGTTGTGTTTTGCTCATAACCCTGGAGCTTTGGACTGCTCTTAAAAATGCATTAAGTGAAGAAATATCTTCATGGTGAGCTTTCCAAGTACGGAACTGTCCCATGTCACGCTGTGGCAAAATCAGACCAGTTTTCTTGGTCTCTTTATTCCAGCTTCCCTTTCAGGGGACTGTGTTGTTGCTACTTTGCATAGTAGCATACTTTTCCTTCCTGTAACCCTACCAGAAATCACCCTAGGTCCCCTCCCCTTCACTTCCAGTAACTGCTCTGTGAGCAATAATTTTGGAACTACTGGCAAAATAAGAGTCTTTGACAAGCTTGTAAAATCTTTACAGGAGGATAGCAGTCGCAATGCCAGAGACATCTCTGAGGCGACTGCTGATATTTTAATATTTGAGGATAAAGCCATTCTTCCCGTTTGCTTCTGGGATATATATTTTTAATTAAGAATGATATCTCTGGGGAAACTTGGTGTTTCCAGAGAGGTGACTTAGTTTTAAAGAGGATGGAGAAGTGATTTTTCAGGTCATGATTTAGATCTGTTTTAACCATCTCTTACTTGGATAGATTAGCCAATTTATTTTTATTCTTTTTAGCTATGCTCCAAGTTTCTAGGTCTTGGCTCACTTGATGTTTGGCTTTTAAGGGAGAGAAACATAATAGTGTCAGGTTCCCATGATTCAACACCCACTCCTGAGTTACCTGTCAGTGCTTGCTGGCTTATCTTCTCTGTGTGGGAGAGTCGAGGATGATCAGATTTGTGTTCATCACTAGGTGTCACTCACTTGCAATTACTTAAAGTTTGTTTCAGGGCAAAATTAAAAGAAACAAAAAAACTCACTCGCTTCCTACCTCACCCGAATTGGGTGTGTGTGGGCAAGGAAATGGTGTGAAATCTGGAAAAGAACTTCTTCCCATCCTTCTTTCCCATAAAACTATTGTATGTGGTGTTTTGTAATTTTACTGCTTTACAGCGTATCTCGATCTGGATTTTTGTTACTGTATGCTTCTGTTGCTGCAAGATAACATTTTCTTGTATATTTTCAATGATGTTTCCTTTTAGTGTATAAAAATTTAAAGAATAGCAGATGGACAGGTAAAAGCTCAAGGGAGGTGCAGCAGTGGAACTAACTACAGGATCGCTTGAGAGAATGCTTGGAAAAAACCTGGAGATGACAGGACTCAAAATTGTTCCTGGGGCTTGTTGAGCTATGTTGGGCAAAGGATGGCGGTTAAAAACCGCGTGTATAAAGATGATTTATGCTTCTGTTATCTAACAAGCTATGTGGAATGTGGTGCCTCAGCTGGGCCCTGGTCAGTCTTCTCCCTCATCAAGCGATTAGTATGGGAATGTGTTTAGCTGTTGAACTATAGAGTATTTCAGAATTCTAACACCCATGCTGAAGCTAGAAGAGGGGGCGAGGAGGAAGGCTAAGCAGTAAAACTCCATAGTTTTGTTCAGCGCTGATGAATGCACACTTGATGCTCTCAATATTTTATTCCAGAAGGAGAATTTCCAGAGGGTGTACAAGTGTCCATGTGGATAACTGGAAACTATTGGCAATGATGATGACTTTCTTCTCCTGTAGCTCCTGCCTTTCCCCTTTCTTCTTCCCTAGAAATGTGATGTCTTCTATCCAGCCTGGTTCTGCCATTCACTTTGGGGGCTGGGGCTGCTGAGGGAGGGTGATGATGTTTCCTAGACCCTTCCTCTCCCTTCTTGAGGTTCGAGTGAACTAGGTCTGTGTTGTCTGAGTTTGTCTCCTTGAGAAACTGAACATTCTGGAGGGTGTCCAGGCAGTGCTCACTGGGGAAGGTGCTTTAAATGGCTTTGGTGTTAAACATGGACTTTGAGTGTCAGTAAAAAAATGGTGAAAAACTAAAGCTTGTCTATTGTGGTTTTCCTTTTTCACCCTTCCTCCTGTGTAACCAGAAGCATTACTTTAGAAGGTATAGCTGTACAACGGAGCTACCTTCCCTTGTCTTTTCTTACTCATCAATATCAATTCATCTATTTGAGATCAGCCACTTTTGTGTGAAAGGTGTAAGCCAAGGAAGCCCCTCTGCTGGCAAAGGCAAAAAAAATCAATGCTCCTGTGGATGTGGAATGATGAAGGTAACAGTAATAAAGCAAATCTGTTGCAGGGTTGAAAATCCAGTGAGAATGAAAAGATTTCTATTTTGTTTGTGCCAGCCTACCCTTCTGCACAGCATATATGTGGATATCCATAGAAGTTATGCGCTAACCATATAAACAAGTAAGTCTCTTAAGCTCTTTGTTATGTTTGCAGTGTCTTCGATCACATTTAGGCCCTAAAACCAGAATGAATTTCTTGTGACAGTCAAGAAGAAAACACGCAGCCTCCACTGATACCTGCACAGATATGACAGAACTCTTAATCATAAGATTTAGTTTCCCTTTGTGAAGATTATAGGTTAAAAGATTCATCTCCTTGTTCTATCTTGGATTACTAAGTGTTTGTGGCTGTGTGTCACTGTATTTATCTAGTCCACATGCTGTAGTTGAATTTAACTGAGTGTGTTTGGATGAATAAAGTAGTATAATTTCCGTCCCTTCCCCTGAAGGAGAGGTGGGTTTCTTTTAAAGTATGGCAGCTATTATGACTAACTATATAATTACACCTTTAATCAGAGTAAAATATTTTAGATACACAGTAGCCCCATTTGGTCCCTCAGTGTTGAACTGAAAACCCTCTAAAGCTGCATCGTGTGGCCTGTAGTCATCATCGTCACCTTTAATCACTCCACGTAGTAAAGCCACTGGGCAGGAGCGTACTGGGCTGCGCGGTTTACTTTTGGGGGCGATGGTGAAGGCAGGCGAGAGATGTTACTGTAAATTCCTTTTTCTGCCTCTAAATCTGCAAGGACACTGTGTGGTGTCTCTGATCATAATTTTGCCAACATCCAGTGGTTTTCTTTTACTGTCGTCATGTGTTTGAAGGTGGATGTGGCTCTGAGGATGTGAGGAGCTGGTTTTAGTCCATCTGGGCTACCGAAGCTTTTGAGAGACTGATGGATGTGGAAAGCACCTTGTTCAAGGCATGGTTCAGTCACATCCTCCTGAAAGCCTCTCTTGCTCTAAGCAATGAGCTAGGTGAACTTGTCCTCGCATCTCCTCAAAGACCCATCTCAGCTGTCTGTCTCATTTTAGCAAAGCTAACTGCAGGTCTCTAATTTCTGGCATATTGGGATTCATCCTCAAAATCAGAAAAAACACTGCTACACCTGATGTGTCAGTTTTGCAATTTACACTCTCTGCCCCCAGTGTTAATCCTTTAATTTTAATAAAGCTTAATAAGTACTGTCTCTTGCAGACCTTAATTGTGCTAGCAGCTGTTTTTAAAGTAAATCTTTCTCTCTAGTTGAAATATGGTTGCTTCCACTATTTACCTCTGCCCTGTTTCGTGTTTTGCTCAATATGTTTATTTCACATCCTTTTACATTCTCGGCAATGAGCATGAATAGCGGAGGAGAGGAAGGGGCAGATGTGTAGTGAAGAAGGGACATCACCAGAATGGCTGCTCTATGAACTAGAGCCATGTGCATGAATTTCATGAGGTGGCACATACAGTTCACTTTGCTTGTCATCACTGAAGCTAACATGGACTAGTTTGGGGCTAAAAGGTTAAATGTCATTGGGAGAAGAATTGAAAATGGCTCAAAAACTATTTGAGGAGTTTAGAAAGAGCTTAGGGATGTGCTGTAGCAACTGATCTCTCTCAACGAAGGGCCCAGAGTTCAGAAGTGAGCAGATCTGTGCTTCCAAGGCCCACATGCCCGACAGAGTTTCCAGGCTTAATGATGCATTGTCTCTTCTACTCCACAGGAGTGAAAGATTGAGCATCGTGTTTGCAAAATGATCGTGATGAGGCTGGAGTTTGTTGCCTGTTACTGCACGTTTCCTCACAACTTACTGGGTATACAAACACTGCATTGGGATGTTGGTACAGCACTCGGATAAGGGCAGTAAATTAAACCAAACAGAATAAATGGGAAAGCCTTTGTAAAAACGTGCTGGCAACTGCATTCAGCACAACTGTTGAGGGCCTGGACTTGAGCTCAGTTGGTGGACCTGCTGCTGCCTGACTGCCACGATAATGTCTGTGATGTCATCATGCCAAAAAATCATGCAAAAGCTGTGCCTATGAACTGGGCACATTCCCAGTTACATTCAGGTGCAGTAACAAGGTAATTGGAAAGGTTTTGCCAATACTGTGTGTGTACAGTTCCAGCTTGGACTGGGTGCTTTGGGGCATGAAAGGCAAAGTGAATCTCTTGCTGCCCAAGTGTTAGAGAACATAATCTATAGTTGGTGCCTTTAGCTTTTGTATTAACTGACCCTGCAAGTGTGCACCTCTTCCCCAGCTGCAGAGGAATGTTTTCTGATACAGGGTAAGAATGACTGTAGATCAAAGATCTATCGAGCCCATTGCTCTTTCTGTGCTTGTGGCCAGATGCCCACAACTTGGACACTGGATATAAACATAGGTTAAGCTAAATGGATTAATTGGCCAAATCTTAATACCAGTTGCTTTGCTGCTGGCTGAATGCTCATTAAAATAATCCTTGATCTTCAGAGAGGACTCTGTTCGAATGCTAGAAAGTTCTGAGTGATAGGGAAAGCTTCAACAAAGCGGGGCAAATGTTCTGGTTTTAAGTACATTTAATTTGTTATATATTCCATAACTGAGTAGGAGCATAATATTATTTTATGTAATTCTTTTAATATATCATCATTTGTATTAGCCAGCTTTAAGCATCTGCATCTAGCTTGTCCAAGAAGTAAATAGGTCTGAATGACAGCTACAAGAATATCTGTTATGGCCTTTCAGAAATATGCGCAATATGATGCGAGACTTTTGTTTTCTGGGTTTTTGGTTGTGTTTTTTATTTATTTTAATTTGAGGTAATATTCTGAAGATATTTAGATAAACAAGCTCAGTTTAGGACTCTGTGGTTGTGTGCAGTTTCTTCATGCAACCTTCACCAACCCTTCCTGCTTTCTGAAGGTTTTGGAACAGTTAGTTAATTCTAACTCTCCATCTTCCTCTTTGACTGAAATATGCAATTTCCTTTCAAGAAACAACTTCCTATTGAGTACTAACTTATCTGACCACTTTGAGGCATTTGAAATTTTTTTTGAAGTCCTGAATGCGTTGCAAAATCCAGCGTTGTCTTCACAGCTTGAACTTCTGCACTGTCTGAATTGGGAAAGTATAGAAGTGGAGAGGACCTCATCTAACTAACAAATGAAAATCCAATTAAATCGTGCTTGGTCATGCAGTGTCATTGTAAAATTCCAAACTGCAGTGATCAAAATCTGGTTAGGCAGCTAAAGAGGACTGAATTGTTGCATATTTGCTGTGATCAGCATTGACTTTGGGAGATTTGCCTTTTGGGAGTTGTGTGGATTTTCAAAAAATGCTGCAGCATATTTGGAGACGGATACAGAAAGGGGCAGATTTCTGCGGTGCAGCCGATTGTCATGCCAGAACTACAGGAATCTAAGCCCTGGCCTGCAAAATAGCCATTAAACTTAGATTTAGATGCCTGTGTTCTGTATACAATGAACAGAAGAGCTTAAGTGCTAAATACCAGGATTCTCAGCTACTGCCTTTCTGACCAAGGAACGCTTAAGCTCCCTGGTGTTCCTGCATTTTATCTAATTCCTGTTTGATGTGGAGCAGGGACTGTAACTCTTAAAAATGCTTTGAATCTCTTTTTTTAATTTTTTTTTATCCCCACAGTAGCTCAGCCTTTGAGGGAGAGGTAGAAATGGCCTCCTCATTGCTTTGTTTGGCAGGTTGAGCACTTTCCTGAGAGAGGGATTTAAACACTCTTAAGCTCAAGACTGTCTTGCTAGAATTTGGGTTTCTCACTGCTTAGGCTGAAATGTCTGGAGTGTTAGAGAAGAGTTGTGCTGACAGTTGTGGATGTGCTTTTCACTGCAAGCAGTGCTTACAGCACTCTGCGACTGTAGAGCATAAACCTACACTTACTGAATCAAGTCCCTAAACATGCTTAGGTACAGAAGGACCAGCTTTGTACTCACAGGCTTAAGTGTGACATAAACCACGAGCCTGCAGAGTTGCATTGCTCCTGGGTATCCCCAGGAGGAGTGCTTTAAGAAACTCTTGAAATGCTAGGTACAGGAAAATATGGGTTTGTCAGGAGGCTTTGGTGACAGGAGTGAAGATTTTTGTGGCTGACCCCTTGGACTTTGACACCTAAATGCTGTCAAAGTGCTGTTGAAGCCTTAGCTTTTGTAGCTGAAGATAACCTTATGTATTTACATGTATGGAACACTTAACTGGTTTGTTTTTTTTCTTTTGTGGGCCCCCTGAAGTTATCAGTCATCATTAGTCTGCCTGTTTTGAAGACCTAAACAATTAAGTGAGGACTTTCAAAAGTCTTAAATTGGAATGTCTGCTTGTGCTAAATTCAAATGTAGATGCTTCTGCTTCTCTTGTTTCTGGACTCTAAGCCTTAGTGTGGTGCTCAGTGCTTTTACATGGGAGTTGGTGTCCGGCACCTGTGTGAAATAAGCTTGAGAGTCAAGTTGTCAGTGAGAGTCACTTGCAAAACTTTTGTCTTGAACAGCATCTCTCCAAACCACAGGAACTGATGTTAGATCCAGTCTTAAAGGTCAGGCTTCCTGACTCAGTCCTGTGCTTACACCAGTAGATCACATTTTGTTGTGAAGGTTTGCATGTTCAGGCAGTCCTTCGTAAACGTCATATGCTTTTTGAAGTAGATCCTTGAGTTCCTATATTACAGCTGTGGTTTCCTCTAATGTATCTGAAATAGGGAATTCCCCAGATTTCTCCCAAAACCTTTTTTTTTTTAAGTTCTGGGGTTTGTTCTCTCCCTAGAAAACTTCTGGTTCAGTTTTACTGTGTCAGTCATAAGCAAATACAATTCCTCTGCTTGCTGTGGTTTTATATATTCTGTCACACTACTTTAGGCATCATCTGTGCCTTTCTGCTGGGTTGGTATCCACAGAGAGGCCACATCTGTGCACCCAGTCCTCACAGAGTTGGCCATGTTATATGGTAATATTGGATCATCTAGAAAAGCCATGCACTTGCATCCACTGCTGTTGCTTTTGTGGAAAACCTGATTTATATGCTTTCTGGATCCTCTCCCAACACTGTGCTTTTAAAATGGTTCTCATATGAAATAGAGGCAGACCAGAAAAGCCTCTCTATGTTTCTTAGCCTTCAATATTTGCTGTTCAGGACATGCATAAGGCATTGGTTTGATGTTGTCAAAAGTCCTCGTGTATCAGTGTAGCATCCCTTGAAACTGTAGAACCTCTTGAGATGTTGTCATTAAGGTGTGAGTGTCAGAAAGTGTCACTGCTGCTGCTCTCTACTGTTCTGTGGGATGTTTCTGTAATCCTTCAAATGTAAAGTTAGCTGCCCTTGAAGTCCTGCAAATATTTTTTCTATAATTGAAACAATTACTAGAGTATGTGCAGTGGGATGTGGAGTGATGTGGAGTTCAGTGTTGGGGCAAGGAGTGGATGTGTAGGCACATGGCATCTGTTTGCTGCTGAAGTTGTTCTTCCTTTTCTGTCTAGCAAAAATTATGTTGAATTATTGCAGCCTTATATAGAAGTAGTTGGAGTTGCTATTCTACAAAAAGCAGTGGATTCAAGCACCCCTTTATAGCCAGAGTCCTCATAGTTTAGACAGGACGAGCTAACAGGTTAGCAGTAGGTGTGCAGAAATACACAAAGCAAAGCCTGCAACCGGGGAGAAAACTGTGTGATGTTTCCTAAATGGAAACCCACAGCTTTCTTTAAATATAAGCAAAGAAATGTAAATGCTTGTGCTTAGGATGTAGTGGAGTGTGTGCCTATACATGTGCATTTTTTCACTGCGGAGGCTGAGAGTGTGGGTGATTGGTCAATTGAATTTTCAATTTGAATGCTTTTTTCCCTAAGAAGTGGTTGTTTTATCTGATAGTCTAAATGTAATTCACGCTTTTGCATAGGGTAAGCTTTGCATTCCTTCTGTAAGTGCATTCCAGGAATAATAATGTTTATATTTGGCTGCAGTGATGCAGTTTTCCAGGACCCTTTTTAACAGTAAAATTTTCTCTTCCCTAGGCTAGGCTGTATTGGTACTTTAAGGCTTGTCTTGAGAGGGGGGGCAGTGTTGGAGAAGTGCAAATTAATGCTA